>PVLC010006388.1:0-69721 GCA_004027655.1 Graphiurus murinus
TGGGGATTGAACTCAGAGGCATTCTACCTCCGAGCTATACCCCCAGCCCTATTTTTTATTCTTTATTTTGAAACCGGGTCTCACTAAGTTGCGGAGTGCCTCACTTAGGTAGCTGAGGCTGGCCGCGAACCCGGATCCTCCGGTCTCAGCCTCCCAAATGCTGGGATTACAAGCGTGCGCCACCACGCCCGGCTCTCTTCAATTGTTTTTGATGTTTAAAAATTTGTGTATGTGTGTTTCTACTCCAATATTAGTTGTAAACCTATAGTAGACATAGATAGTTACCTACCCAACAGCCATTGCTCTTTGTTCTCTCCTAAGAGAACCTGATTTTGTTTAGAATAATAAGTGTTCAGTCACAAGCAATGATCCATGCTGTCTCTAAGTCCACCATGAATCCTGTTCCTCTGCCTAATGCTTGATTTCCAGACTCCCTTGCAGCTAACACTGGTTGTATGGCCCAGGTCTGACCAAGAAGACAAATACAGATTCTACTGCAAGAATCTGGAGCAAACCATTTGCTTTCCAGATAAAAGAGATAGCTTTTTATCTGCTTAGAGAAGGCCAACTGAATGAAAGCAATTCTAATCTACTTGTATTAAGTGAGATATGAAAATCTGTTTTGGATAAGCCTAGGGTCAGTAAAAAAAATCTAGCCCACCACCTGTTTTTATAAGTGAAGTCCTATTAGAACACATCCAGGCCCATTTACTTATTATTGTCTATGACTCTGTTAACCATCCTGCCAGTGGCTGTAACAGAGACTGTGTGGATCTAAAATTCTAAAATAATCACCATCTGGACCTTTAAGAAAAAGTTTGCTGATCCCAGATCTAAACCAGTTAGTTGAGCTTCTATTACTTGGTAAATGCTATGATTTGGATCTTTGTTTTTTTGTTTTCTTTTGTGGTACTGGGGATGGAACCCAGGAGCATTCTACCTCCGAGCTACATCCTCAGCTCTAATTTTTATTCTTTATTTTGAAACAGGGTCTCACTAAGTAGCTGAGGCTGGCTGCAAACCTGTGATTCTCCTGTCTCAGCCTCCCAAGTACTGGGATTACAGGCATGCAACACCACGCCCAGCTGATCTGAATCTTAAATGTCTCCCAAAGGCTCATGTGTTCAGGGCTTAGTCCCCAGCTGACGGCTTTACAAGGAGGTGGAGGAAACTTCAGGAGGTAGATCCTAGTTAAAGGAAATTAGGTCATTGGGGGCACCCTTGAAGGGTATATTGAGACCGCAGCCCCTTCCTCTCTTTCTCATTTTGCTACCTGGCTGCCATCAGGTGAGAAGCTCCACTATGTGCTCCCACCCGTGATGTTCTGCCTCCCTTCCATGCCCAAAGCTTTGGGGACAAGAGACCATGGACTAAAACCTATGAAACTCTGAGTCAAAATAAGCCTCTCTCTCTCTTTTTTTTTTTTTTTTGTGAGTGTGTGTGTGTGTGTGTGTGTGTGTTTTATTGGTACTGGAAATTGAACATACTACTTCTGAGGCATACTACTTCTGAGCTTCATCCCAGCCCCTTTATTTATTTTATTTTTTACTTTTTTGTTTTGAAACAGAGTCTCACTAGGTTGCTGAGAGTCTTGCCATTTGCTGAAGCTATCCTCAAATCTGCAATCCTCCTGTCTCAGCCTCTCAAGTACTGGGATCACAGACATGCGTCACCACACCCAACTGCCTTTCTTACTTTAAGTAGATTTATCTCAAGTATTTTGTCACAGTGATGGACTAACGCAGTAACTAAATTCATTTTTAATTGATATGAAGGTCATGTTAACTAGTGAAATAATGCAATAAAATAAAATAAAGTAAAAAGTATTACAGTCCCAAAAGAATATGCATAGCACACTCTAGTGCCCTGTTCTAGGTTGGTTAAGGTAATGTGTTTTGTCTACTCCAGCCAGCAAGACAGCATTTCAGCACAAAGAGTGTTCATGCTCTACCTGGAGAACTCACCTGTTTGGTATAAACAACGAACCATTGCCAGTGACTGTCCTCGCTGTATTGAAATCTGAGCTCTAAGTTCTGGTTGAGAGTTCGCTGGGGCCGGTCTGTATCCAGCAGAGTCCCCTAGAAAGGAAAAGCTATTATTTGATATCCAATAGAATGGAAGTTCCTATTAATATACTGGGCAAAATATCAAAATGAGTAAGACCGTTCCTCTCTCCACAGGGCTGTCAGTTCGTCTATGGAGGAGCCATGAAAGTAGATCACCACTGTATGATCCAGTAACTGTTATAAAGGAAGCAAACATGGCTCTCAGGGAGGAAATGAATTGAGCATGCAGCCCAGGCTGGGAGGGTAAAGGAAGCTTCCTGGAGGGAGGGGAATGTGAACGGAAGTAGAAGCTGTCCAGGTTTGTTGTGGTGGTTTTGTTCTTAGAGGGGAAGGGAGGAGATGGATCCTGGCAGAAGACATAGCAAGTGCCAATCACTGAGACATGAGAGAGCCTGGCACGTTGGAGACACGGAGGGACAAGGCACTGCTGTAGCACAGGCTCTGAGTCATGGCGGGTGACAGAGGAAACCTAGAGAGGCAGGGTGGGCTACATCCTGAAAGCCTAGTGGGGAATGCGTATGACTTTTGCTATACAGCATCTATCCCTCTTTCTCCTAGTAACAGAGTCTCAAATTCCTGTAGGAAAAACCATCCATCTTCGACTAAGGACTATCTGTGTAGGAATTTCAGGGAATGAAAAGTCAGTGTGTGCTATAGGACCTATGTGTACACCAACTGGGCAACTATTCCCAGTGCCCCTTATTTTATCCTAAAGTCAAGAGCCCCAAGAGGCAGTTCTTGGTAGAATTCCTGTTCTGTAGAACTGCTTTGTTTCCTGACTTCCTTGAGCCTCTGCTTCAGCTGTTCCTTTAAGTTTTTAGGTTGCTTCAGATCCTTCCAATGAGTCCTTTTTTTTCCACTGGAGTTCAGTGTGTCAGTCTCCATCCTTCCCACCCAAGAGCTAAGTTACTTTATCCTGAAGGCAATGGACTTTCATTAGGGGATTTTAAAAGCTGGATAATAACATTAGATTTTAGAAATATTGGTCTGATGACATCAGCATAAAAAATAAATTAAGCAACAACTGTTTCAGACATTGAGCAACAGATAATGCCAGAGAAAAAGAAAACAAATTCGGGAGCCCATGATTATCCCAGCTCACTCCCTGGAGGCACTTCCAGGACATACTACAAGGAGAGGGGACCCAAACAAAGCACAGAGGCCTTGCTAAGCTGAGGAGGAAGAGACAAAAGTTTGAGGTCGAGGTTAGAATTTACAAAGCAGAATACCATGGGCTCCAGAGAGCATCTCTCAAACCTTCAGCTGAGTAATGATCTGTTGCATATGTGGAGCAAAATTTCTTGAGGCTGGGGAAAGAACCACTAAAAATCAGTAGGTTGAACAACTCCAGGAGCTTGCAAACAAGAGTACAAAGAGTTTGTGTTTCCATTGGCCAGAGTAGAGACCAAAAGGGCAAGATATTGGGTAGCGTCGTAAGCAAGCGTCATAGCTAATGAGTAAAGAGCTAAACTAGCCCTAGACTAAAAAATGCTCTGGACCTACTCTACGAAAGCTTCCCAGCAAGCCTCAAAAGAGTAAAACCAATACCAAATAACTTAACTCCATGATAGAACAAAGATTAGTACTCTTTAAAGGACTATAATAAAGCTGGGTGTAGTGGTGCATGCTTGTAATCCCAGGACGTGGGAGGATGAGACAGGAGGATCGGGGATTGGTGGCCAGCCTCAGTTCCTTAGTGAGGCCCTCTGCAACTTAGTGAGACCCTGTTTCAAAATAAAGAATAAAAATAGGGCCAGGGGTGTAGGTCAGAGATAGAATGTCCTGGGGTTCAATCCCCAGTACCAAGTAAATAAATAAATAGATGAATGAATGAATGAATGAATGAATGAATGAATGAATGAATGACTACAATAAAATCAAGTAGCATTCAACAATGTGAACTTCACAATGTTTAGCATACCACAAAATGTTACCTGGCATGCAAAGGAAGAGGAAATATGATCCAAACAGCAGAAAAAATCAACCAATAGAAACAGGCTCAAAAGTGGCACCGATGATGAAATTTGTAAACAAAAGTATTAAAACATATACAGTCAGGTGTTCCTTAATAATGGGACTGTGTTCTGAGAAATGTATTGTTAGGCAATTCTATCACTGTATGAACATCAGGGAGTGTACTCACACAGCCCTGGATAGTATAGGTTAATCACTTGACATGATGGGGGTTTTTAGAGGGGTGGTGCTGGGTATTTACCCCAGGGCCGTGTGTATGCTAAGCACATGGGCTGCACCCCTACGCCCCATGTCCATCACTTGACGTGGCCTCTTCATTCCATCAGAAGATGCAGTAGGCATAAGATGTATAAGGCTGCTGCGGGTGTAATAGGGCACACTGTTTAACAGTAAAAGTTCTTTTTTAATAAGTAGGAGTACACCCTAATGATAAAAAGTATAACACATGAGCCAGGCATAGTGGCACACACCTGTAATCCCAGTACTTGAAAGGCTAAGACAGTAGGATCGCAAGTTTGAGGCCAGCAATTTAACAAGACTTTGTTTTGACATAAAGGGGGGGGGGGGCTGGAGGTATAGCTCAGAGGAGAATGACCCTGATTCAATCTCTAGTACCAAGCCAGTAATATAGTCACTTATTATTATTGCTATCAAGTATTATGTGCTGTATATAATTGTATATACTATATTTTTATACAACTGGCAGTGCAGCAGGTTTATTTACACCAACATTACCACAAACACATGCATTGCACTGTGGTGTTGTGATGGCTACAATATCACTAGGTAACAGGAATATTTCAGCTCTGTTAATCTTACAGGACCACTGCTGTATATGCAATTTGTCATTGACCAAAACATCATTATACAGTGCACGACTATATTTAGAATATCTCCCCCACACTAGATAATTTAGAGAAAAACATAAGCATGATAAGGAGGGAAATGGAAGACATAAAAGAGAACCAAATGGAATTTCTAGAGATGAAAAATACAATATTAGAAGTAAAACACACGAGATAGGATAAACAGCATGTTAAGACACTATAGAAGAAAAGACCAATGACCTTGAAGCTATAGCAATAGTGAGCACCCAAGATAAAGCACAAAGAGAAAATATTGAAAAGAAAACAGCAATGAAATACTACTTCATACCCCTTCGGGTGGCTATAACTTTAAAAATAAGATAATAAGTACTGACAAGAATGTGGAGAAACTAGAACCCTCAACCACTATTGGTGGAAACTAAAATTGTACAGCCAATTTAGAAAACAGAGAAGTTGGCAGCTCCTCCAAAATTTAAACATAGAATTACCATTTGACCCAGTAATCCCTTTTCTATATATATACCCAAGAGAAATGAAAACATTTGCTTACCCAAAGCTCACAAATGTTCAAAGTAGCAGAATTCATTATAGGCAAAGGGTAGAAACAACCCAACTGTCCACCAATGGATGAATGGATAAGTAAATGTGGTATATTCATACAGTGGAATATGATTTGGCCATAAATAAAAAGAAAAAAGTACTGATAAATTCTATGATAAGGATGAATCTTGGAAGCATTCTGCTAAGTAAAAAGCCAGTCACCACATATTATGATTCCATCAATGTGAAATGTCCAGAATAGGCAAATATAATATATGGAGACAGAATGTAGATTAGCAGTTTCTTAGGTTGGGGTGAAGGATAAGGTGGTGACAGATAGAGTCTGTGGCTTCTCTTTGAGGTGATGGTGGCGATGATGGTACAACTCTATGAGTGTACCAACCACCACTAAATTGCACATTGTTTAGATGGATGAATCATAAAGCTATAAAAATGATCTCTCAATGAAACTGTCACAAAGAAAGAAAATGTGAGTTTTAATAGAGGAATAGACACAAAGATGAGCAGAAGAGAACAGAGAACCAGAAAGAGATCCACACAGATATGCCCAACTGATTTTTTTTTTTTTTTCAGTACTGGGGATTGAACTCAGGGGTGTTGTACCTCTGAGCTATACCCCTAGCCCTATTTTTTATTCTTTATTTTGAAACAGGGACTCACTAAGTTGTGGAGGACCTCACTAAGTAGCTGAGGCTGGCCTCGAACCCAGATCCTTGGGTCTCAGCCTCTCAAATACTGGGATTACAAGGGTGTGCCACCATGCCCGGCTTCCAACGATTTTTGACAAAGGTGCAAAAGCAGCTCAACTGAGGAAAGGCAGCCTTTTCAAGAGGTGGTGTTGGAGCAACTGGGCTTCCAGGGCACAAAAAAGGGAATCTTAGCCTTTGTTTCATACCCTATATAAAAATGAACTCAATATGGATCATAGACTTACATGGAAAAGCTAGAACTGTAAAACTTTTAGGGAAAAAATAGAAAAAAATCTTCATGATATAGAGTTTGGCTAAGAGTTACTGGACTTAACATCAAAACCACAATCCATAAAAGGAAAAAGCTGATGAATTATATTTCACAAAAATTAAAAACTTTTGTCCTGCCAAAGACCCTGTTAAGAAGATGGAAAACTACAGAGAAAAACAATATTTGCAAACCAGATGGCCAAGAAAAGACTAGCATCTAGAATACATCAGAAATTCACAAAATTCAAGTTAAAAAAGAAAACAATATTGGACTGGGGATGTGGCCCAGTGGTAGAGCACTTGCCTAGCATGTGTGAGGCCCTGTCCCCAGCAGGAGAGAGAGAGAGAGAGAGAGAGAGAGAGAGAGAGAGAGAGAGAGAGAGAGAGAGAGAGAGAGAGAGAGAGAGAGAGAGAGAGAGAGAGAGAGAGAGAGAGAGAGAGAGAGAGAGAGAGAGAGAGAAAGAGAGAGAGAGGAAATATCTAATTTTAAAAATGGACAAAATAAATCAAGAGATATTTTACTAAAGAAGATACACAGATTGCAAATAAGCACAAGAAATAATGTTCAACATCATTTACCATGGGAGAAATGCAAACTTTAGAAAAATGAGATGCCATTACACACTGATCAGAATGACTAAAACAAAAAAATGGTGACAATACAAGATCCTGGTGAAGATGCAAAAAGATCAGATCACTCATAGGTTGCTGGTGGGAATATAAAATGACACAGCCACTCTCAAAACCAGTTTGGCCATTTGTTGAAAAAAAAAAAACAAAAAACTCGAAACATTCGATTACCATACAACCCAACAATTGCACTCCTGGGCATTTATCCCAGAGAAAGGAAGATTTGTGCTCAGACAAAAGCCAGTGCATGAATATTTATAGCAGCTATATTCATAATAGCTAAAAACTGAAAACATCCAGATGTCCTTCAATGGGTGAATAGTTAAAACTTTAGTACGTCCATACTGTGGACTACTGCGCAGCCATTCCAAGATGCAAACTATTGATATATGCAGCAACCTGGAGGAATTTCAGAAGACTTATGCTGTGTGTGTGTGGGGGCAATGTCCAAAGACACTGACATGTATAGAACACACCACCCAACAGCAGAACACACTCTTTTTAAATTTATTTATTTTTTTGGCACATTCTACCTCTGATCCCCAGTCCTTTTTATTTTTATTTTGAAAGAGGGTCAGGCTAGCCTTGAACCTGTGATCCTCCTGTCTCGATTTCCCAAGTCCTGGGATGCACCATGCCCGGCTAGAAGACACTCTCTAAGTGCACGTGGAAGATTTACCAAGATAGAACAACTGTGGGGCCACAAGAGAAGTTTCCATAGTTTAAATGGACTGAAATCATACAGTGTATTTTCTTTGACCCTAAAGGGGAACAAGAGGGGACAGGAGAAGGACCGGGAGGTGTCTGATCCATCCATGCAGGGAATATTGAGCCCAAGCTGTGAGCCTGGAGAGGAAGGGAGGTATTTAGTGGGTAGTGAGGTTGTGGGCTGATAGATCCTCCAGGAGCAATTAAGTATATAGGGTGAGAGAGAAGAGTCAACAGAAATTTCAGTATTTCTGACTTGGCAGTCAAGGGTGGTGGAGGTCCATCTGCCAAGACAGAGAAGACAGGAGGAAGAGCCCAGGACGGGCCTGAGAAGGAAGTGCGAGCCTGCTGGGGGAAAGGCTGAGTTGCAATATCCAAGAGGCATCCGGGGAAGGTGGTCGGAGGCAGCAGGAGACAATAGGCCTTTGAGTGGAAACCGAGTAATTGGTTTCAGTGACTATGTAGAAGGAAATATCAGCACTTGAGAAAGGCTCAGAGGAAGAAGGGGCCCACAGAGACGGCTGAGGAAGGAGAGGGAATTTTAAAAAGGGAGAAATGTTGATGGTATGAACTTGCCCAGAGAGAGCAAGTAGCAGGCCCCCTAAAAACATCCCCAGGGGTCCCATGGATTTAACAACTGAGTATCACAACTGCTCTTGGAGCTTGTCTGCTTCCTGTGTAAAAAGGATAATCGCAGTTAGCCCACTGAGTAACTGTCAGAATTTAATTAAATATCATATGTGGCAGTAGCTGGCATAGCACCTGGTACACAGCAGGCACTAAATAAACTTGATTATAAATGTTTGTCTTGCAGCCAGGTGTGGTGGTGCAGGCTTCTAATCCTGGTACTTGGGAGGCTGAGACAGGAGGACACAAGTTTGAGACCAGCCTCAGCAACTTAGTGAGGCAAGGCCCTTTGCAACTTAGTGAGGCCCTGTTTCAAAACAAAAAATAAAATAGGACTGGGGGTGCAGCTCAGAGGTAGGAATGCCCTTGGGGTTCAATCCCCAGTGCCAATAAATAAATAAATAAATAAATAAATAAATAAATAAATAGTGAACGTATGTCTTGCAAGGAGAGAACAATGGAAGCATGGTGCCAGGGCTCCTTCAGATGGGCTCTGCTGGTCAGCATTATTTTCTCGCCCACACAGAGCACACAGTAAGTACTCAATAAATGGTAGCTTTTACTAAGATCTGCTGTTATTACTCTAGCTGCCCTTCCAGAGGAAGGGGAACCTGCTGCTGGGAGGCGAGAAGATTGTATTGCTCTGGATGTGGAGCCCGTACTGATGATAAACTAGGTAATGTTTAATATGGTTTAGATGCCTTTCCACTCAAAATACTGATTCAAGTGGCAGATCTGTCTCCCTGGCACCAACTCTGTCATCCCAGAGAGAAAGGATTTTAAAGTCATGAGCAGAGCCAGGTGCACAGATACTCACAAGGAAAGTGACCTGCCAGCACTTCACCCTGTCCATGTGGAACGTGATGTCCTGGGTTTGGCTGTCCGGCAGGGTTATGCAGCAGCTGATCTTGTTATTGCCGACAGAAAGAAGAAGCCCGCAGCCTGGTTCTGGGTGGTCACAGGTGCAGGGATCCAGCTGCATGCACCCGTAGTGCGGCACCTCCCGGCACAGCTCCAAAAACTGCTCCGAGGCCAGGGGTGAGGGGCAGGAGGAAGCAAAGGACCACTTGAAGTAGATGCAAGCCTCACGTGACACACGACTGCCATCCTAGCAGAACACGTGGCATCGGCTCACAGTGAGGACACCTTCGCAGACAGTCAGTCCTGGGGAAGGGCTGGCCAGGCCTGCCTAGCTCCCCAGCTCCCCATGGTGTTCCTGCTCGTGTCACAGGCCTTGGTACCTGGTGAGCGTGGAAGCTTTGGGTGAGTGAAGGAAGGAGACAGTGGAGATGAGGGGAAGAAGGGGGTAGGTAGGTGTGGTTTGATCTCAGTAGCTCCTAACAGCAATCCAAACAACACAACGCACACATGAAATGTTGTTCTTTAAAGAACGAAGCTGAGAGCTAAGTGGGAGGAAAAGGCATTCTCTTTTTTTCCAGGACACTCTGTGTGAGGGTGGTGTTGGCTGCCAGAGAGAGATTTGGGGCATGGCAATAGAATGGGAGCAGGAGTGAGTGGGTCTGCGTCCTAAGCAGAGTCGCAGACAGCTCCCAAACGCAAGCGGGCATTTATGCTACTTGTAAGGTTTAGCTTTTCCCTCTGCTTCTCAATGGACCTAAGAAGTGAGGCTCACACCTGCAGTCCCAGCATCCTGTCCCATTAACATCTATCCAGGATGCGCGCATGCATATGCATGTGTGTGTGTGTGTGTGTGTGTGTGTGTGTGTGTGTGTGTGTGTTGGGGGAGGGGGTTGCTGAGGATTGAACCCAGGGATGCTCTACACCCCTGACCACTTTTATTTTGAAAGATTTCATGCGCTGACCTTGAACCGGAGAGCCTCCTGTCTTGGTCTCCCCAGTAATGAGATTACAGGCGTGCACCATCACGCCTGGCTGGA
This sequence comes from Graphiurus murinus, assembly GCA_004027655.1. NCBI lineage: Eukaryota > Metazoa > Chordata > Mammalia > Rodentia > Gliridae > Graphiurus > Graphiurus murinus. The sequence continues at coordinate 10,251 of PVLC010006388.1, forward strand.
CTTTTCATGTTTTAATAAAGTATTGTTACTAATAATCGTGCTTAAATAAGCTGATAGTGGTTTGGTGACCTCCATCATGTTCGTGCCTTGTTCGCCATGGTCCTGGCCTAATGGTGTGCGAGATGGGTGAGCTCAGAGAACAGAAACTACCACCCAGCAATAACCTCACTCCTTCCCAGTCCTTTCCTGAAGCAAGGTAACTGCATCTATCTTCCTTTCCGAGGGCCATGTGAAGTGCTCTCTGGTGAGGTGAAGCATGCCAAGACACGGCAGCGAGGGAGAGCTGACTCTCCCCCTCACCTTGGCAGGACAAGTCCTCAAAGCTACAGTCTCCCCCAGCTAGCGGGCCAGCTCCCTGTGCTCCAGCTCTAGGATGCCTTAAGCTGCCCAGCCTCCAGCTGGGTCAGGGAGCAACATCAGAAACTCTAGGGTAGGAGTGCATGGAGTGCAGGGGTCAGGGCAGCAGCTGGGTCTTCTTGTCACAGAGAACAGAGAGAGTAGTTTCATGCTATGACTATATTTTCTTATAATATGGTATAAATCTATAACATCTATAACTGTGTATTATTTGCTGACACTTTGTTAAAAAAAATTGCAATGAACTCTTGGCTGCAATGAATTAAAAGAAATGAAAGTGCTTAACTACTAAAAGTGAAGCAGCAGGAGTAGTGGTGCACGTTTGTAATCCCAGTACTTGGGAGGCTGAGATAGGAGAATTGCAGGTTCGTGTCCAGCCTCAGCAATTTATAGATATTACTAACTATATAAAAACTAGAAGACAAAAATCTGCAGGATTTTCTACTTGAAAAATTAGTTCTTTTAAGAAGGTGATACCTGGAAAAAAAAATTCACAGAAGGTACATTTATATATTTCCATTTAGAGCAGGGACTGGCAAAGTCTTCTATAAAGAGGCATATAGTAAATATTTTCGAGCAGGGTATGGTGGTGAACACTTGCAATCCCAGTGCTTGGGAGGCTAAGACAGGAGGATCACAGGTTCGTGCCTGTCCGCAGCAACTTAGTGAGGTCCTGTTTTAAAATAAAAAATAAAATAGGGCTGGGGGTGTAGCTCAGAGGTAGACTGAACCCTGGGTTCAATCCCCAGTACCAACAAAACAAAACAAAAGAGTATTTTGGGCCTTAAAGGCAAATGGTCTCTGTAGTAACGTCTTACCTCTGCCACTGAAGCACAAAAGCAGCCTAAGACATTACCTAAGTGAATAAGCACGGCTGTGTTCCAGTAAAATTTATTTACAAAAGCCATGGTTAGCCTGTCTCTGATTCACATCAGATGACTCTTTAAATTTATTCATTTTCAGTTCCAAGTTTACATGCACATAAAGTAAAGCAGTAGGGGTTACTATGTTTACTACATTAGCAGAACTTCACCAACACTTCAGTAATGCTGGTTATGGGTCAGTAGTACACCTAGATGTTCTAAGAGGAAATAAGTTAATTTCAATAATGACTTGTTTTTTTAAATCGAACTCGTGTATTCAAAGTAAAGTTTTTAAGACTAAGCACAAATTACATGATAAATTCAGGTAAAATATTTTGAATAGAAGATAACATTTGTTTTGTGGAAAAATACAAACACATGTTTTGGTAGAGCACAGCAGCATGGTAAAAATGCTATTTTTATTAAACCAAGGAGTCTGAGCAGATATGTACTTAGGATTGGCTGTGATTTACACAGTTTTTATGGTCTCCAAAGGAGCAGGGCTAATCTAATCATCAGAATAGACGCTATACTTGTCAAAATTTACAGAAACACAGGAAAACTGAACCCCACAATTTTTGTGACAAAGCTGTGGTGGAAAAGCAAAGCAGGGAGCACTTCATTGCAGCAGTAGGTGCCTTTCCCCTTGCTTTCTTTTTTCTTTTTCCTCTTTTGTTTTGTTTTGCAGTCCACCAATAAAAATTTCAAAGTGTCTGGGCCTTTGAAGAGTTACTTTCTATATCAACCTAGGTATAAATGACTCTTCTAAATTTTGGTCGCATTTTGTTCAAAATCAATGCCGTAGGTGTAGCACTGGCAAAGTCTAAAGACGGCAACAAGACAACACAACGAAGCAGAGGCCATTTCTTCTGTTAAAATGTCTTGTCTGTCACAGACTCATATATGCCACTTAGGGGCAGGAGGTTTGTGAGTTGGTGACATTTTTATGGAAGCTTTAAAAATGGATATTTGGAAATCGATCTTAAAGACTAATAGAACACAAACTTAAAGATGGAGACTCTGGCTGCAGTGTTCTGGGACCTTCACGAGGACCTGTACCAGGTGCTGAGAGTACACAGAGGATGTATAAATTAGACACAGCCCTGGGCCTCACAGTGCTCGCTGCCAAAGTGATTTATAGCAGCAAAAGCTGGAAACAACCTGACTTCTAATAATAGGAAACGGGCTAGCTGAACGATAACATAACCATACAATGAAATACTCTGGAGTCATTAAAAATAACATAGAGAATCTATATTAATTAACTTGGCAAAGGACTCACAATATACTGTCTGTAGTTTTTAGAATCTTTACACAATAACATTTTATTAATTCTTTCATCAGAAAAATCAATGAAGGTATTCTCACTTTTAAAGAGAGCCTCACTTTTAGTGCTTGATGGGTTTATAAATTATGGAAACAGCTCAGTTCTAATATGTTTCTGGAACACACTTCCAAGGATGTCTCCTGGTACAATATTTGACTCACCTTTGTTGGATTGTATTCTTTCTGGAGAGCCTCTAGTTCCTGCCTCTGTGCCTGTGTGGGTTTGGCCCATTCCTTTTCAATGTCCTGTACTGCCTTAAAAAGACATAAATTATACACTTATAGACCTTAACAGAAATGAATTGATCTGACAAAAACATACTCATGTGTGAAGGACTATAAAAAGAGACCCAAGTGGATTTATATAAAGATTTGGCATGTTAAAAGGGTTACTTTTAAATTAGTGGATAGAAAAATATTGTTCAATAGTTGTGGGGCTCAGCAACACTTGGCAGTTAATCTTGGAATAAGATGAGCTCTTTTCCCATATCACCTAACTAAATAATTTTCAGAGAGATTAAAGTGTAAAAAAAAAAAAAACCTTAAAATTAACTAGAAAAAATAAAGAAAGGTATGTTTATCTGATCTTGAGGTAGGGACTATCTTTTTAAGATATAAAGAAAAATATCATCATGAATGAACAATTGTATATAATTACATGAAAATATAAATTTCTATATGTAAAACCTGCAAAGAAAAAAGCTAAGAAGTAAATGATGAACCAGGGGGAAAATGACCATATTGTATACGGCGATAGGAAAAACGGAAACATTTCTAATAGGAAAATGGACAAAAGATACGTATTGATAGTTGACCAAAAGGAATTCCAAATGACAATATTCAGCCTCACTATTAATCAAAGAATTTGTTGCCTCCTAATTTGGCAAAAACTAAGGCATATATAAAGCCAGCATAGTGGTGCACACTTGTAATCCCAATACTTGGGAGACTGAGACAGGAGGATCACAGGTTCGTGGTCAGCCTCAGTAACTTGTGAGGCCCTCCGCAACTTAGTGAGACCCTGTTTCAAAATAAAAGAATAAAATTGGACTGAGGTTATAGCTCAGAGGTAGAATACCCTTGGGTTCCATTCCCAGTGCCACAAACACAAAACAAAACAAAAACAACACACACAAAACTAAGGCATATACTATTAGAATCAACAAGGGTTTGGGAAGCAGGATGTTCTATATAGCACTAATGAATTTAATTGGTACAACTTTATAGAGAAAATTTGGCAATCCAAATCTGAAACCACCTATAAGAATCATGAACATAGATGTGGGAAAAATATATTTATAAAGCTAGTACTGCTGTTTGTAATAATAAAAAATTTTCCACTTTTTAATAGTGGCTAATACATACACAGTCTGGTTAATACATATACAGTCTGCCTGCAGTATCCATGGGTTTCACATCCATGGATTGAACCAATTGTGGATTATAGATATTCAGAAAAAAATGGCATCAGTACTGAAAATGTGCTTTTTTTCCTCATCACTATTCCATAAATGATAAAGCATAACAACCATTTAAATGGAATTTTCATTGTAACAGGTATTATAAGTAATCTAGAGATAATTTAAAGCATATAGGAGGATGCATGTACATTATATGAAGATATCACAACATTTTATATAAGGGACTTGAGCATGCTTAGATTTTGGTATCTGTGAAGGGTTCTGGAACCAATCCCCTGTGTGTACTTAGGGATGACTGTATAGTCCTTATTATGTGTCAGGAAATGTTCTAATTGCTCTAAAACAAAAGTTAATCCTTACAGCTACCCAGTGAGATATATGCTGTTATGAAATAGGTTACTGAGTTTCCATATAATCAAATAATAGAGTATGCTATCATTAAAAATTATATAGAATATTTAACAACATGGGGAAATCTGTAAGGTACTGATACATGAAAAGAATATCAAGTTACAAAATAAGAGTATATGATAGTAGACCCCAATTTTTATAAAACAACAAAAATAAATAAAACAACAAAACAAATCTTTTATGCATACTAATGAAATCAAGGAAATGGATGTGTAAAAATTAAATATATTTAAAATAAACACATAAAAAATTAACTTTTTAAGTATGTAGCTACTTAAAGATTGGTGTAACATTTACTTTTGCCTTTCAGTCTTCCATATTTGCAAAATTCTTACAAGATGAAAGCAAATTTTATATAAAAAAAATTAAAATTGAATATATTGCTGAGCTCTATCTGCTCAGCTTTGGGCAAGTGCCATCAGCAAATGTTTCCAAACTCCAGATCCCTAGTGGGTTTCTCGTTGTCTACTGATCCATCGTGGGTGTTAGTAGGACAACTCTGGGCTTGAAGGCAGAATTTGCCTGCAGGACAACTGCCCCTGAGCAAGCTCATCAGGACTGCTGCGAAGTGAGATGAAAATGGAAGTCTGTTGGCTGCAGCCTGCTCCAGGTACTTTGTTTTACACACTGCCTCTCTCTCTCACCCAGCTCCCTCCCCTTGAGCAATCCTGGCCAGGGGATGCTCTGCTATGAGGCCTGCACCTCACTGGCTGTGTGCACTTAGTCTGTGCCACTTCCATTTCTTCTGGTTGAAAAGCATTTGTCATTATTCCTCAGTTAGACTGTCAGTCCCTCAAGGAAAGACCTCATGCCCTTCACTGTGGTATATTTTGCCCAGTGTCCCACATACAGCAAACACTCAATGATTTTTTTGCCAATTACCAAGTGCTTGTTTACACCTTAGTCTGAACATAAGTCCATATGCCATGTCCCTCGGCGATGCTAGCAGGGTATGCCTTATCTCCGAGAGAATGACAAGCTGAGTACATTTTGGACATTGCTATTTGGGTTGTGGGGAAAGGATGTGGAATTTAGAGAGAAGAAGGAAAATAACAATGTTTAGAATTTGCCTTAGATATATTTTCTCACTGACTTTTTCCCAACTATTACACAGGCTAAGAATAATTATCACAATTTTACAAATGGGTAAATTGAGGTCCAGAGAGCTTACGATGTTCAAGATGCCCCAGCAAGTAAGTGGCAGGAGTTACAGGAGTTAGAAAGAAGAAAAATAACAATATTTTTTGAGAGTCTGCTTTAGATAGGGTTTCTCATTGATTTTTCCCCAACTATTCTATGGGGTAGGAATAATTATCACTATTTTACAGATGGATAAATTGAGGTCCAGAGGAGTTACGATATTCAAGATGACCCAGTAAGTAGGTGGCAGGAGTTAGCTTAGACCCAAGCCTAGCCACTACACCAAACTTTCCTACTCTCATTACTCAGGCTGCTAAGTTCTTATAAAGCAGACAGCTACCCACCCCAGGACTTTCTCCTCGACACCAACTGCTCTCAGAAGTCAACCTGCATACCATACCAGATTAGAAGAACTAAATGCCTTTTTTCTTTCCTCAATTCCATCTGATGTTAGAGTCCCCTAAGGACAAATGAATACAGTGCAATGATGTCAGAGAGAACTTGTGGCTAAGTAATGAAAATAAACCGCAGCCATGGCAGTAAGTATTGACCGAAGACTTATTCATCATCTGAGGACTGGGGATCCTCAGACACTGAGATTGAAATGTCCTACAGCAGAAGTCACATAACATACCTGGAGGTGCGTGGCTACCTTTGAAGAGCTGGCCCTGATTGTGGATTTATAAGTCATCACTCAAATGCATTATATATATATATAGCACCTCACTCCAAGATGGTCTAGACAATGAGAGAGTCAAGTCCACACAAAGATCTATATTCAGTTATATGGTGCCCCAAAGACAGGCTCATGGGGACTCATGCAGAACCCAATTTTAAAATCAAGTGAAACTGGGTGTGGTGATGCTCGCCTGTAATCCCAGTGCTTGGGAGGCTGAGACAGGATGATCTCAGGCTTGAGGACTGCTTTAGCAATACAGTGAGACTCTCAGTAACCTAGCAAGACCCTGTTTCAAGACAAAAAATGAAATAGGGCTGGACGTGTAGCTCAGAGGTTGAATGCCCCGGGGCAGTCCTCAGTACCCCACCCTCAAATCAAGTGAAATTACATAAGCCGTGGTTTTCACAAGCCTCAATCACATACACTCCAGTGCCCTCTGCAGAAGGCACAGTCAAGAGAAATGGAGAATAGGTGCCTCTCCAAAGAAGGCACTAGCCACTCTGCTCTGGCTGGCCAAAGTGTGGCACAGGAAGGCCTGGAAGATTTGAGTCTCCCAGAAGGGCACTGGCCCGGGGATGCAAGGAGGCTAAAGATCAGCCCACAACCCCCTCACCAGGCACAGCCCAGTCACAGGGCTAGGCCACCTGGAGGAAGGGGCACCTTTTTCTAATTTACACAAAGTTAACTATTAGGTCAGTGATGGCCCTGTTGAAAAGTAGGCCTACAATTGACCAAGTCTTTGATATTTTTGAGAAAACCCCAGATATTTATACTTTCATATGCAATCTCTCATTTTGTTAATGTCACTCAAGTGTAAAAGGAGGAGGAGAAGAAACAAGTTGTGGGAATGCAGTTGGTTCCTTGGACAGCATCAGGCACATTGGTTTCACAAAATTCCAAGAGGTATCCCTAAGTAGTTCTTTATGACAACTCCACCATATATCGGGGCTCATAAGATCTTCTTGCACTCACTTTTTAAAAGGATGACGATTGCTCACACGTTCACATAGGCTAGTACCCAGGACACAGGAGGAATGAGACCGTGCCTGCCCGCAGCTGTTCAGAGTCTGGCTGGGGAGAAGCGTATGTGAAAATATGTGCTGGCCACGCTGGAGAGAAGCGCCATGATAAGGACAGAAGCAAATACTGTGGGAGCAGAGAGAGAGGGAGGCAAGCTTTGCTTTGTTTTGGTTTGGTTTTCATTTTTTTGGTGGAAGCCAAAGAAGGTTTCCCAAAGGAGGCAGCAGATTGTGGCCCTGACTCTCCTGTTGGCCTGGGCCCACCTTTTGACTTCTTAGGACCTCCACTTGGATCCAGGGAGTGATGATGATGATGATGATGATGATGATGATGATGATGATGATGATGATAAAGATTATTATGACATCAACTACAATTTTTGGAAGACTTTTCCAGTGCAATGTTTTTTGTTTTTTGTTTTTTTTCAATACTAGGGATTGAACTCAGGGGCATTCTACCTCCGAGCTATACCTCCAGCCCTATTTTTTATTCTTTATTTTGAAACCGAGTCTCACTAAGTCGTGGAGTGCCTCACTAGGTAGCTGAGGCTGGCCGCGAACCCGGATCCTCAGGTCTCAGCCTCCCGAATGCTGGGATTACAAGCCAGTGCAATGTGCTAAGGTTTGGATAATAGTTTATGAAAGCTGGAAGAAAAGCTAGAGATTAAGCTCAACCTTATTGCTGAACAGGGACACATTGTAGTTCAGAAGATGAAGCGGTTGACCCAAGAACGCAGAGATAGAGGCACACATAACAAGTGTGTCTCTGAAACTGCAATTCAGTGTGTTTCCCTGGAAGCCATTTTTTTCTAGATATGAGCAAAGGAAACACCATCATCCATTTTCCTCTGTTTCACAACTCCTAATGAAGACATATAAAAATTGTGTCCCAGTGTTGGCATTTCTGTTCTCGCATAACAATGATGACCAGAAGCCATGCTGCACAGACTATATTTCTTTTTTTTTTTTTTTTTTTTTGCGGTACTGGGGATTGAACTCAGGGGCATTCTACCTCTGAGCTATATCCTCAGCCCTATTTTTTATTCTTTATTTTGAAACCGGGTCTCACTAAGTTGCGGTGTGCCTCACTAGGTAGCTGAGGCTGGCCGCGAACCCGGATCCTCCGGTCTCAGCCTCCCGAATGCTGGGATACAAGCGTGCACCACCACACCCGGCTCAGACTATATTTCCCATAGGAACAATATTAGATTTAGTTGATGCATTTTTCAACCAAGGATATGCTATCAAATAAACCAGACATGAATAATAGCGTATCCTAAGGATAGGATGACAATGAGTTCCAGAAAATGTTTAAAATGTGGTGAGTTCTACTCCGACCCACAGAACATATATATAAGTACATGGAACATAATTACACATGGGTCAAAGTATAATAGGAAATGAACTCAGAGCTATCAACTAGCTATAAAATATGATAGTGAACATCGAATATCTAATGTGTGATATTTCAGTTTGCCTCCTTAGAATTCGGAAGAACTTTGTGGAGATGATTTATTAGAGGTCGTGGCTTCCTAACAGGTCACCTAAGGAAATATGTACTCAAGGTCTTTCCTTCCTCTGCCTTCCACTAAATGAAAGCATCAGAGTCTACCCACTGACCTTGTTGCAACAGCCACAGTACCATGGCAGGTTGGATCAGTGTTTCCTTGTCCCCTTGAAGAGCTCATAAAACTCATAACTGACCCAACATTTCTCCCCTCTCTTCAACTCTATTCTCTGTGTTTATGAAAAGCTCTAAGTGTATCAGCTTAGGATTACACTAAATAAAAGCCATCTGCAAGTAAGTGTTGCTAAATTCCTCTTGCACGCCCTCCAGTACTCCATCCTTTGTCAACAATTTTGATGTTCCTTCCTTCTAAAAATGTGGATGGTACCAACTGCTGCAAAGAATTATTATTCAGCTTAAATGAAATGATGCACTTCAAGCAATGAAAACAATGCAGGGCCCACCATGAGGCTTAGTGCCCAACTTGTACCAGAAACAGTTATAGTTTCTGGGATGCAGCAATGAGCAAATAGATACCTGTTTTCTTGGAGAAAGCATCATAGCAGAAAGAGAGACAGTAAATGCCCCTCCCCCCACACACGCACTGTCAAATAGCAAGGACGTGAGGGAAGAAAAGTGGATTGGGTTGAGTTGAGTGGGCTGGAAAGCCCCGGCAGAGTCTGACCAGGACAGTGATCTGCCCCACCCTGCTGTCTGAGAATTGATGGTACGAAGTTATCAGGAAACTCCTTAAAAGAAGTGTCCAAACTTCCCTCCTAGAGTCACACGTCAAGGGTGGAAGGATCAGGGCTCTGAAGACATGGACCTGGTACAAGGAAAAACTTGGTTGGGCACAGCCAGTGACGCAGGTGGAGAACAAAGGAGGGGGTCCCTAAAGGTGCATCAGAGGCAGCATCTGCTGGCCATTCCACTGCCTGGAGGAACCTTTGCCACACAAGACCAGGGAAGGGGAAAGAGACCAAACGCTAAATTTGCCCTTTTGGAAGCTAGGGCAAATTATATTATATTGGGGATAGGCAGGACCAACGATACAACTTTCAGGGCTTATCTGGTGCAAAATGAAAATGCAGGGAGCCCTTGTTCAAAAATTATTAAGAATTTCAAGAGGGCAACAGTGGAGGATCAAACAAGCCTTTTGAGCCCAGGACCCAACAGGACTGCACAGGCCAGGTGCCCACACAGCCAGCCCAGGAGGCACCATGCTGCCTACTGGCTCAGAGAAAGGCAGGTCATGCTGGGGTGAGATTTAGGGACCGCTGTGACCTTCCATTATCAGGATTATTCTTTATCTTTATTATTCTTCATTCTTTCTAGGCTCATCTAATTAGCCTAGATGTATAAAATTTAAGCCAGGCATAGTGGCACATACTTGTAATCCCAGTACTTGGGAGGCTGAGACAGGAGGATTGCAAGTTCAAGACCAGCCTCAGCAACTCAGTGAGGCCATCTGCAACTTAGTAAGATCCTGTTTCCAAATAAAAGAATAAAATAGGTCTATGGTATAGTTTGGAGGTAGAATGCCCTTGGGTTCCATTCCCAGTACCACCAAATAAATAAATAAATAATGCCGGGTGTGGTGGCGCACATTTGTAATCCCAGCATTTGGGAGGCTGAGACCAGAGGATCCGGGTTCGCGGCCAGCTCAGCTACCTAGTGAGGCACTCTGCAACTTAGTGAGACCCGGTTTCAAAATAAAGAATAAAAAATAGGGCTGGGGGTATAGATCGGAGGTAAAACGCCCCTAAGTTCAATCCCCAGTACCGCAAAAATAAATAAATAAATAAATAAATAAAATAAATAAATATAAAATTTATATGAATAAAATTTACTTTCATTTATCTAAAAATAATTGTAGAACTATTGTTACATTTATTATTTTCTCTCCCTAAGCTCCTCTACTTTTTTATTTTGATTTTTAAAATTGTGATATGATATGTACAACACAATGCTGATGACTTTAACCATTCATAAGTGTACAACTCAGTGGTAGTATATCCATTTACAGTGTTGTATAATCATCACCACTATCTATACCAAAATCTTTCCATTGTCCCCCAACAAAAATTCTGTACCCATTAGACAATAACTTTCTCTTCTCCTTTCTCCCAGTCCCTGGTCACCTCTGTTCTAGCTTCTGTCTCTATGACTGCCAATTCTAGGCACAGAGATAGAATTCTTAACTATTATAAAAGTTTCTACTGATTGGCAACCTCATGGCTTGTAACGCATGGTCCTCTCACCTGCATATACAGCAGATCCACGGCTGCTCTGCAGTCCATCAGCATGGAGTCAAGGGCTGGATCCATGTACCTACACAATTCAGGGGTGATACATGAATTCCTGTGACATGGCCAGTGGCACACGGGGGAGGGGGGCAGTGCCCTTGGAAGGAGTGGCCCTTCTCTCACAAGGTCACAGCCCTATTCCCCTCACCCTTGCCTAGCCTCCACATTCTCCCCATCTTCTTCTGTTTCCTATTTGCTTTATGCTGCAAGCTCTTGTCCTGTGGGCTCTGAGAGTAAAGAAGCTCTAGGGGAACGGTCTGCATTCCTGTTCACTCTCGGCCTCACTCCTGGCCACCAAGTCCTGGATTCCCTTTCCCCACCCCACAACACCAAGCACGGCCAACTGGTCCACACGCACCTGAATGTGTGTTCACCATCCTGTACCTGGCCATCCTCGCCCCTCACTCGAGCTGCCCAGGGAGCCTCCCTCCCAGGTTGTCCTACCTTTATGCGCCATGCTCCACGCTCCATGCTCCAATCGGAGCGGCCTTTCCTGAGGAAACCCTCAGACTCTTGGAGTTGCAGGAGCTGGGTCTTTTCTCCTGTTCACTCCAGGGCCCTTTGTGGGACCACCCTGCTTCACTTCCATTCATCTCTAACCACCCCCATGCCCAGCAGCTTATGTTCCGACCATGCTTTCTCTCCTCTCCTCCTGCCCAGAAGACCACAGCCTCACCACCCTCTTTCCCAGACTTACCTGACTTTCTCCACAAGCCTCCCCAGGGTCCCCTCCCCTGGCCCCTGGCCCCCAGTGCCACCTTAGCAACCCATGCTCAGTGCATCCCCAGCACCCTGACTTTATCCCGACCACGGTTCTAATCAAGTTTTCCTGACACCAGATACAAAGAGCCCCAAGCCCTGGTTAGAGATGTCCCTCTGGGCCTTGGCTGAGTGAGTTGCAAATAGTAGGGGTTCCATGTCAGTCATCAGATGCAGAATCACCAGTATGGGCTGAAGTTGGTTCCTGTGTAAGCACAGGGGCAGACTAAGAATGACAGAGACCGACTAGACTAGCCGGGTTGGCTTGCACTAGGAAGAGGACGAAAATGCAGCTTGAAGGTCAACATCATTTGGAAGATAAGATGGAAAGAAGCAACTGAAGCATTCCTACTGGCATTCTATTTAGCTATTCCCCACATACCGCAGAGGACCTTGGTGGGCACAGGATAGGAACTAGAGGAATAGAGGATCCCTCCCTGTCTCAGACTGGGGCTCTGAGGGGTGACAGCAGGCACCCTCTGGTCTAGAAGGAACCATATTATCATTGGAGAGATGCACGTAGAGAAGTCATGGGCACAGAAAACCTCTTACAACTCTGACCAGGCCATGCTAAGAAGCCTCACTGCAAAAATCACACAGCTCTTAGAGCCAGCCTCCCTGACTCCACCCGCTGAAACCTCCTCTGGAAAGAGGGCAAGGTACCGCAGCATACTACAACAGCCTCTGGCCTTCCAGAGACCTGACCCTCGGCTCCAGCAAAAGAAGTCACCTCTCTTCTTCCAGTTCCATGAGCAAAGGCAATCTGCCTAAATAGAAATGCAGGCAGATATTTTATCTTGCACTTACTTCTAGAATTTGCCTACTTAACAAAGTCTGCTTCAAAGTGAGTTCTTAGGAGAGTGCATAAGTGAAAAGTCTAAGCCCCAGGTTTTTTTTTTTTTTTTTTTTTTTTGGTGACTATAATCATCAATATGACAATAATAACCATGACCAAAAAATTGTGAGCATATGGGATTACTCACAATAATCTAGGAGATAGATACTTTTATTGTTATTTTCATCTTACAGATAAAGAAACTGAGGCTTAAGGAGTTTAAATAAATTGCCTAAGGTTTTAAAGCTAAACCTAAGAGGGCTGGGACTTCGATTTGTGTACTCTGATGCAGGAATTCAGCACTCTGTAGAAAGCCACTTCTGGACAGTTACTCTCTAAACCTTTAGGTGGACCCAAGGTCCTTCCCCCTTCTCAGGGTTCCATGCCACAAGATTTTGACCATTTCTCAGAACACTTCTGAGGAGTGAACTTCTAGCCTTGCTGGCGTGATCCTTTCAGAATTCAAAGCCCCAAACTGTAGTTTCATAAAAGCATCACTTTGTCAAGTTAATGACTATTCCTAGATTTTAAAATGCCTTTCTTTAAAGCTTCTGTACTCAGATTAAAGAATAGCAGTGTGCTGGGAGGGAGCAAACCTAAGTAGCCATTCAATACAGCCATGGCAATAAGTCCAGGTACTTCAGATTATAGGGTTGGGCGGTGGATAATTATCCTGCTTCTCACTGTAATTTTCTGTTTGATGTTCTCCAGGGGACCCTCTATTTCCAGGAAAATGATAGTATTTTCTGCAGAGGGACACTTGTGTCCTATTGATCTAGGAATATGAGCGGCCCTGGCTCATATGACCCAGGTACATATCCTTTGGGAATATAAGCTGAATTGCATATGGGCTGAGTCCACCTTGCCTTCAAGGAATACCACAGTGTGACAGACCTGCTTGTAATTACCAACAAATCCTTTAATTAATGCAGGCAGTAATCCATTCCCAAGCAAATCCATGGCCTGCAATCTCCCCATTATCTGCTTCAACCCACTCCACCCCGCCCCTGTCTTTCAAGCTTTCCCTTCATACCTGCCTCTCAGCAGAGATGAGAATGGAAGGCCCCATCCTTAATGTACTTGAAACCAGTGAAAGTCATTCTTAACATCCCCTCCTTCTCCTCCTCCTCCTCTTCCTCCTCCTTCTCCTTCTCCTCTTCCTCCTCTTCCTCCTCCTCCTTCTCTCCCTTCTTTCCCTTCTCCTTCTTCTTTTTCGTACTGGGATTAAACCCAGGAGCATTCTACCTCTGAGCCACACTCCTTTCCCTTTTATTTTGAAACAGGGTCTTGCTAGGTTACTGAGGTTGGCCTCAAATCTACAATCCTCCTGTCTCAGACTCCCAAGTACTGGATTACAGTTGTGTGCCTCTATATCCAGCTCTCAACATCCTATCTTTTAGAACAAATACTCTGGTTCACTTCACCCCCTCTTCCTCACTGCTTTCCTCCTAACCCTCTCCATGTCCCTGGTCTCTCTTCAGTGGTTGTTCTGTAGGTGTGATGCACTGACATTCTGACAGATTCATATCATATCAGTAATGATTTTTGTCACTCACAGATTCCCAAGTGAAGTAATACCACTCCCAGGGGGCTACAGGACTGATCCAGGGAGTGGTAGTAGCCTCTGGGTACAATTGGGGGAATGTCAAAAAAAATAAGGGAACAGAAGTACAGGGTGGGGAGTACTGAGTCTTTTCTTTTTTCTGAAAAGAGGTGGTAAGCTAATAAGTTTGGGAATCTATGGAAGTACTTACTCACCACTTTCTGAGTCCAACCTTACAGCTTTCCAGTTCAGAACTTCGAAGACTAACATAAGGGAGTTCAAAATCTACCAGCTTCTTCACAACTAGAAAAAAAGAAAAGGCAGTCTTGCTGGTTGAAACACACAGATGCTTTCAAATGAAAAAATAAAATAAGGGTAATCTCTTGCATGTGTATGTAATTTTTAATTTTCTGAAGTTCATTCAAAAAATAAATATTATTTGATTCTCATCACATCCTGGCCCCTTGGGTAGGACATTTTACCTGGTGACACAGATGAAGAAATAGGTCCAGAAATGCCCAGAACCAGGGCAAACACCACAGCTCCTGGCACCCAGCTCACCCCCAAGACTTTGACTTCCAATGCAAAACCACCTCCCACACTTCTTGAGGACATGCACGTCTGCATTAAGAGGACCCATGCCATTTCACAACGTAAAAAGCCTTGTCATATCTAGAATGCCCTGCAGAGAAGAGCAACAGCCATGGGAGGTGGACTGCCATGTTAGATACTCTTTTTAAAGGCTCTAAGCACTTTTGTATCATCCTTATTTTATTTTATTTCATACTGGGGATTGAACTTAGGGGTGTTCTACCTCCAAGCTATACCTCTGGCTCTTTTACTTAATTAATAATTAATTAATAATTCTATTTCACGAAGATTGCTGAGGCTGCAATGGAATCTACAATCCCCCTGCTTCAGGCTCCCAAGGATTGGGATTACAAGGGTGTGCCACTGTGTCCAGCTCCTCCACAATTTATAACAAATTTATTCTCTATCAAAAAGACATGGTGCTGTGGAGGAATGTCCCAATACTTGGAGTCCAGTACTCCATGTGCAAGGAGGTTGTGTGTGGATGGTTGTCAGTGGCCAGGTGAGGCCCAGGGTGAGGTGGACAGGACATCAGGCCTGGGATGGGGTAGATACAAGAAGAAGCACAGTTATAGGTTGATACAAGGTCTTGTGCCTGGCAAAGTTGCCTTTCCTGGGTTGCTTGTCCCAGCTCACTCTGAATAAGGACACAACCTCTATTCCCCAAACTTCTGATCCAAGACTGAGAGCAGTGGTCCACAGACCACAACCTGCCCCCCCCCAGCTGCATCCCCACATCTCCCGGGCTGAGTCCCTGCCCATCCATGCCCTCCCACCTCCTGGCTGCCCTCATTCCTTCTTACCCGACACCTTGTCCTCCTTGTGCAACCTGATGAGAAAGAGGCCAAAGTAGCTCAAGAGCTCCCGACACAGTCCAAGTTTGTGTGACACCACCTTTAACCAGAGACAGGCAGAAGGAGGAACATTAGGATGCCGACCACACTTCTGACCTGTGACGTGAAGAACTGGAAATGGCCCCGATACGTCAGTAACAAGTGTCTTTGTAGGCCAGTGGACGTTCAAAGAAATCTTTTTGGAACTTAAAAAATGGTGCCTATTCACTTTAGAAAACTTAGAAATACAAAAACTTAGAGTGAAGAAAATGGTTTTTCAACCATTCCCCACACAGTGGACAAAGACTGGCTGTCCTATCTCAGAGGTGGATGTGTCTTGGATCATTTTAGTGTCTGTAGTCCCCTGGAGGAAAGCAGCCATTCTCTGCGATGTCTACCCCTTGGGCCTGCACACCAGCGTACCCTCCTGAGAGTGGCAGACACTTGGAAAAGGGTCCTTTGCTACCACTCCGGTGGTCCACAAAAGTACACATGCTACCGTCCACCGCTGACACACGAGGCCTGCTTCTATTTGATGCTTCCTGGGGTGGTCAGGGGTAATTTGCTCAGTGGAAACTTCCAATCTGAGGCACAGGCCACCCGCATTTCAAATTCCTCTTTGACCTTCACATCAATCAATTAGTTCCATCTTTACCGCTGTGGGTCACCAGACTGTGACTTCCCAATATTGTACATCTATTCACCTGCCCATCGCTGCAGGAACTTTCACACACCGCGGGCCATCTCCCTCCCCCCACCAGCCGGGCTCCCCCTTTAGGTCTGAGTTTGCAGATGTTTTCCTTGAACTCCTAGGCTTTTTGTTTTAATTCACACGCACGTTATACATATGTATGGGGAACCATGTGACATTTCAATACACATATACATTGTATAATGTTCAAATCAGGGTAAGCAACTCTATTTTCTCGAACATTTATCAGTGTGTGTGTGTAGGAGGGGTGTAAACATTTAAAATCCTCCCTTCCTGCTTTTTGTAAATATACAGCATGCTATCGTTATCTACAGTAACCCCACATGCATCAGCGCATCAGAACTTATTCTGTGGCCTTGGACTCTTCATCAGATCCCTCTGCACACTGAAGGATCCGCCTCCCCGCTCCGCTTGCACACTGACACTCTGACCATGGCTCAGTGGCAGTAGGACAAATGCCAGCCTCAAAGGGGGACTTCTCTTATTGGAGATGTGTAAGTTACCTTGTGAGACAGTCTGATTAGGTGGCTGGTATGAGTATTCTAAGCATGGATTGTCATTAGACCTGAATCTAATGATTAATATCATTAGATCAGGTTAGCTTAACTGCAGGTTTCATCCTAAAAGTGGAAGCGAAGTATGCAGTCACACCTAGATGGAATTCCCTTCCAGGGGCCAGGAAATTCTCTAGCTTGCATAAAAAAGAAATTTAAAATTTGTAATTAAATTCTCTGCACCTTCATGGATTTGTGCTTCTCATGGGCCAGTGTGATCAGATGAAGGAAAGCACATTTTTTTTTTCTGGGACCATAAATGTACCTTATCAAATGTATGCCAGCTTCTAGGGACATTTTAGATTTTTTCAGATTTTGTAATATTTACATATATATAATGAGATATTTGAGGGGGTGGGATCCAAGTCTAAACATGAAAATTTCTTTATACACATACACATAGCCTGGAGGTAATTCTATTCAACATTTTTAATATACCTGTGTCTTGACTGAAACTTGTCACATAGGTAAGGTGTGGCATTTTCCACTTGTGGTGTCATGTTAGCACTCTAAAGTTTCGGATTTTGGAGCATTTCAGATTTTGGGGTTTGAGATGTTAAACCTACCTTGCAGAACCCTAGTCATACTGCCTTACTTAGCACTCTCTCTAATATCAGTAGTAATGCAAATACTGACCAATAATCATAAGCACCACTGTTTATGGAACACGAGGTATTTTATAATTACCTAGACATTATCTTGAAACATTAAATAACTGCCCCAACCTACTCATACAGCTACTATGTGGCCACAGTATAATTTGAATCCAAGGTTCTTCAGGAGATAAGAGATAGGAGGCTATCATCAACAGAGCCTAAGGTATAAAAAACATACCAATGATGATTTCTTCAGGTGGGACAGGTGTTCTCTGGTTCTGCAGAGTCCCAATCATTTCCAAATTCTCCTCCACCTTGCAGCTATAACCCAGTATCCTCTGTACCCCTGTGTCCCATGCTTGGCCCTGGCGCATCTGAGTTTATGGCCTCCCACTCTCACTATTTCTACCCTTCTCCTCCATTTATGTGTCTCCCACTTTGTATGTCTTGGGAGGGCAATAATCCAGAGAACTGTGGTTTTGAACTTTTCTGTTTTTCAGTACAAATTCCTTCAAGTATCAAGCATCAAGGGCCTTTGATGCTTTTTTCAAAGATCACTCTGGCATACAAAAGCCAAGAAAATTTGGGGCAGGGTGTCCATGTGACTTTAGTAGGAAGAATTACCTTAGATAAACATCCACGCTCTAGAGAAGGCATGTTTCCTAATCTAGGGCTGCAGGCTGCTGCTGAGGCTGGGGCCTGGGTGGGCTCGGACCTTCAGGCTGGAAGAGTTGCTGGATGCAGGGTTGTTAAGGGATCCGAAAGGCTGGAGTCTACCAAGGGGTACTGCTGCTTCCAGCTCAGAAGGGCCAGAGAGTCTCCCCCGGGCACAGGAACCTTCTGTCCTCTAAAACATCCCAGAAACTTCCTGACTTGCTTGTGTGTATAACTTTGAATAAAGTGTGTGTTTCTCTGGGGAGTTAGAACTAAAGCCTTCCAAGTGAAAAGAGTATAGGAGCCAAGCTTAAGCTGTGTAAGTGGGTGTGAGAAGAAGGCACCCCCTCTGCAGCCCTGCTGGGCAGGGGGACCAAAGCTGGTGACAGTCACCAAAGGAAGAAGGATGCTTTCCGGATCTCTTTCTCGTTGGTCTCCAAGAGCTGACTCAAACTCAGGTCCAGGCCTCTGGGCCCAAAATTAGACCCGGTGGAGTGTTGATTTCAGGGATTTTCCATGTTGGGGAGGAATGGTCTTTGAGAAATCCCCTGTCACCCTCTGCCAGGACCTGTCACCACCAACCTGAATGCGCCTGTTCCAGCAGGAAGGGGAGCAGCGCCCTCCTTCCTGCTCCCCACCATGGAGCATCCCATAATGAAGCATTTTGCTTGTTTCCAGGACATATCCTGGCCAAGTTCCAAGGAACAGACAGCAGCCTCTGGAATTCCCTCTGAGATCTCAGGAGAACTGATGCCCACAGGGAGGGTTTTACCTCTGAAGGATGGCTAAGGTCAGTTTCTTTGGTTAATCACCTGGGGAAACCCGCCACTTCCTGCAAATAAAAATGATAGGCAGGACAAGCAGGGAGTGGTAGCACATGCTTGTAATTCCAGTACTTGGGAGGCTGAGACAGGAGGATCACAGGTTCCTGGCCAGCCTCAGCAATTTAGTGAGGCCTCCACAACTTAGTGAGATCCTGTTTCAAAATAAAAGAATAAAATCGGGCTGGGTGTGTAGCTCAGAGGTAGAATGCCCCTGAGTTCCTCCCTAGTACCACAGGGGGAAGAAAAATGATAGGCAGAAAACTTCTGGAAGGTAACCAATGTCCTAGTCCCTGCTTCTCAAGCAGAACAATTCCTAAATTCAGCTCTGGAACTGGAGCTTAAACAAAGTTTACCTCTAGGACTCTTTCTGTTGTATCTGATGTTAGAATGTCCACTTTCATGTTCCTTCCACCGGGCAGAACTATATCCAGAGCGGCTTTCTGGGTAGTGATGTCAAACGTGTTCTGTAAGCAAGAGGAGAGCAGAGTCAGCTTCAATACTCAATGCAGCGAGGGACCAACCAGCATTGCCCTCCCTGGTGCGCTCCAGGCAGGAACCCAAAGTCCACGGGAGCCCAGTGAAGAGATCTGGTGCAGCTCTTTTGAGGACCAGAGTGGGGGTGAAAAGAGTAGACAGGCCAAGATGAAGCAGTAACACAAAGCTGAGGTACTTTCTGAACAACAGAGCATCTATTTTGGAGTTAAAAAAATGTAATAATATTATCCACACACTTGGTAGTCTCAGAATTAACTCTCACAGTTTTGAATATTTCCAAACATCCCCAAAAGTTCATCACTGAATTGTGGGCCCTCTCCTCCTCACAACTGAGTCTCCAATTTTTGGACACCAAGTGGATGGCCACCAACTTAATTCAGTTCTGTTATGATTTACCTGACATTAATATCAGATCTCACAAGTTTAAGAGTCCATTCTACAAGATGCCGGCTACAAGTAGGGTACCCAGGCTAGCTGTATGTCTTTCCAGCTAATTACAAATTCAGGGGTTCCGTGACTCCTTCCCAGGCTTCAGAATTTGCTAGAATTACTCACAGAACTCAGGAAAACAGTCTACTTACCATTATCAGCTCATTATAAAGGATACAACTTAGAAACAACCAAACCAAGAGCTACATGGGACAAGGGTGGCAGAGTTTCCAGGCTCTCCCTGGGTGAGTCACGCTTCCAGCACCTGTAGGTCTTCACCAACTTGTATGCTCTCCAAACCCCATCACGGAAGGGTTTTTATGGAGGTTCCGGCACACACAGCATGTGATCTTTTATAAACCTGGACAGGTAACTTCCCCTCTCTATACTTCATTCCTTTGACATTAAAATAAAAATGCTAACGCCCATTGCAGAGTGTGGTAAGGATTTCAGCAGATGATGCACAAGCAATTTTGAGCAGCACACATAGCCAACACTCATAGGACAGTTTATTATTATGCTCCAGTAGGAGTGAGGAAGAAGAGACAAAGCTTTCGTCTGACTTAGTAGCACCAGGTAAGGAATAAAGGAGTCTTGAGAGCTGTAGAAAGGAGTCATCAACACTCCTATGCAATCAGGTCCCGAGCCCTGCCTACTCCTTATCTTAAACTGTCACTTGCGTCCATCCATTTCTCCTCAGCTCCAACACTTTAGACCCCTGACATCTCCCTCACCTTTGACTCCCGAAGCAGCCTCCTAACAGGTCTCCTTCTTCCATTCTTCCCTATTACCATCCAGAGAAATATTTCACAATGCAAGCCCAAACATGGCTCTGTCTGGCTTAAAACCCTGCAACGTCTCCACATTGCTCATGGGACACCCAGTTCTTCACCATGGGTCAGGATGAGACAGGATGGTTGGCAACTGCTTCCCACTTTCTTTTCTCCTTCTCTCCAGCACATCCCATGTGTTGCCTCACCCAGTGGAGTTTCCATTAGAAGGAAAGTCAGAGCTTTCTTCAACTATGGAATTAATCTTGAAGCTAATGGCCATTCTCACCATGCCATGGAGAGAGGCGCCAGGAGAATGGTCAACACAGAGAAAAACAGCATGTGGGGTCGAGATGCGAAGAGATGGCTGGCCAAATGCTCATGGCTTTGGGTAGATCATCTCCAAGAAAGAGAATCTGATCTTTTGGATCACGGACGAAATTTTGTTTTCAGCACCCTTACAGGTTGTCACAGGTTTAAAGACAACCAAGCATATTTTTTTTTAAAGTGATTCAGCTTACCTTAAGGAAAAATAAATGTTATTCAAGAAAGTAAATGTAATCATAGATATTGTTTGGCTCTACAGTAAAAATATTTCACTATTATGTAATAGTGGAAACATTGATTAAATATTTAATTTTTTTAATTGCAGCATAACAAAATTGGGGATAGGGTAGAAATAAAAGAGGTGATGGAAGAAAGTTGAAATCCATATCCCCACTTATCTCACATTCAATGGAAAATGTTGAAACTGAAGATAAGTCATATATATATATACACATACATATATATATACATATATATATATATATGATTAACCTCCAGATTTTTAAATATCTGAAGAAAAACCTAAAAGAATTCAAAGTCATTGACCCCACAGAGCAGGGGACTATATGTTAATCCTTTTTAGCACTATTTCACTTTTAAAACTATACGTACATTTTGCTTTGATTTAAAACATAAATATTTTAAGAATGATATGGCAAAGAGGAGAAATGGTAACATCAGACAATCTTTATGTAATCAGATAGAGCAAATACAAAACAGATAAAACAGGCAGGGAGCAGCGATCAAGAAGGAATTTGGCTCTAATTTTACTATAATGTTTTTACATATTACTTATATAATTAATAAAATATAAAAGCAGGGCCAGGCATCGTGGTGCACACCTGTAATCCCTGTACTTGGGAGGCTGAGACAAGAGGATAGCAGGTTCAAGGACAGCAAGTAGTGAGATTCTCATCAACCTAGCAAGACCTTGTTTCCAAATAAGAAATAAAAAATCGGGCTCGGGGTGTAGCTCAAAGGTAGAACATCTCTGGGTTCAATCCCCAGTACCAAAACAAAAACAAAAACAAAACAAACAAACAAAAACCCCAAAACTTAAAAGCAATAAAAACACAAGGGAGAAAAGTCAACTTGGTAGAGTTGGATTGAATAAAAACAAAATGTTAATCAAGATGCCATCTTGATCTAGGGTAGAACAAGAACAGAAAAGTGCAACTGACACTATAAAATTGAGAAGAATGCATTTATTTTTAAGAAATCTTATGTGATGGTGCACACTTGTAATCTCAGTACTTGGAAGCTGAGACAAGAAGATCATAGGTTTGAGGCCAGTCTCGGCAACTTAGCAAGACCCCGTTTCAAAAATAAAATATTAAAAAGGGCTGGGGATGTAGCTCAGAGGTAGAATGTCCCTGGGTTCAATGACCAGTACAAAAATAAATAAATAAATAAATAAGTAAATAAATAAATACCTCAAAATCCTCCAGTACCATGGGCTGCCTCAATACACTTGAAAATATGGCTAATCTTCAAATCAAATCTAACAACCCAAGAAACCTCTGAATTTCTCCAAGAGCTCAGTGTGCCGTGTTGAGGTCCTGCTCTGAGGAGGGGTATATCTGACCACCACAGTGCTTATTAGCAAGGTTTCTTATCTAAGAGAAAACCCGCATGCGGATCCACAAAGCTCTAAACTTCCATCACGCTTAACCATGTGCCCTAATCAGTTCTCTGCAAGGAAAGTAGGGAACATTGTCAAGAGGAAATGTGCTGATTATTGACTCATCTGCAAAAATTTCAAGTTTTAAAAAGCAAGGCCCAAGTGGATGCAACTGGAAAACATTATGTTAAGTGATATTAGCCAGTCACAAAGAGTAAAGAAACATATGTTCTCCCTAATATGCGGATGTTAGGGAGTAGATGGGACATAAGAGGGTCCCCAGATGAAAAAGTAGAGACCCTCGATAAACAAAGAAGTAGACTTAACTGAAGGGAATGGATGGGGGGTGGGGGAGAGCATCCTAAGGCACATGATGTACTTACACAGTTATATCAAGATCACTCACTGAACTGAACTTGAGAGAGAGGGAGGGCGAGGGAGCGGGGTGGGAATTGGGGATAGGGTCAGATGAGAAATGTGTGCACATTTGTCTTTATCAATTTGTACCTAACAAAAATGTATAAATACAAAGCACGAATTATTATAATTAAAAAAAGAAAAGAAAAAAAATAAAATAAAAAGCAAGGCCCTAGCCAGATGTGGTGGTACACACCTGTAATCCCAAGTACTTGGGAAGCTGATACAGGAAGATTGCAGGTTCACAGCCAGTCTCAGCAATTTATTGAGGCCCTCTACAACTTACTGAGGCCCTGTTTCACAATTAAAAAAAGAGAAAGAAATAGGGCTGGGGTATAGCTCAGAGGTAGGATGTCACTGGGTTTGATCCCCAGTATCACATATTTTTTTTAAATATACAAATTAATAAAAAGTAAGGAAGGCCCAAGATGTATGTCTAGGCTGAGGATATAGCTCAGTGGTACTTTGCTAACATATATTAGGCCATGGGTTTGTTCCTCAACAAAACAAAGACACATACATACACACACACACACACACACACACACACACACACAGTGTAGTTGTCCTTAATTGTAAAATAAAAATGCATGTATACACTTGTACATGCAGAGATGTGTAAAGAGAACACACACTGAACTGTAAATAACAATGTCCTAGAAAGGGGACTGTGGGGAAGGAAAAGTTACTTTCCATTGCATAAACCTTTGTTAGAATTTTACTACTATCACCCATCATCAGCAAACTTTTCAAAGAAAAAGAAACTATGTGTATATTAAACCATTAAGAATAGGTAAAAACAATCACTACTACCTAATGGAACACTACAGGGCTATTTCTCAGGTTGAATGGGTCAGTTAATGTATCAGCACACCAGGGCCCCTGTCTAAATGAAATTTGTCCTAGTCTTTGCAAGTCCAATCAAGGTATCATTCCTCCCCTCTCTAGGGGTCAATTCAATGGTAAATTATTACATAACTTCAATCCTTTCAGAGCCTGTCTATCCACTCAAATACATATGTGCGGGCATGAAAATGCTTCCAAATGGATTTAGCAAAGCTTCAACCTCGGGGGACAGGTGAGCAGTGGCTCTTTACACCATCCAAGGAGAGAAAGTTGCTATACATCACTCTGTATAGACTGAATTTGCTCCACTTACTATAAAGTCAGGCGCAGAAAATACTGCACAATAGCGGCAGGGCCCACTGTCCTGATGTCTTTGCCTGGGCACTCTTGGAAATCTCAGCTACAGAACTAATGTCACAGACTCAGTATAGGATCCCTTAGTAACAGAGCCGTGGTTCTTTCTCAGAATGCTAAGGCTGTCTTCCAGGGGCCAGTTTTGAGATGGGCAATACTGAGGCTACTGAAAAAGGTATCTGCTTTTAAAAGTGAGCCAAAGGTTGAGTGACACACTTCATTTTCCATCTAAAATCTGAACTTCCAAAGCAGCGGCCTCCTCCACTCTACTGGAAATGAATATGTTTTACCTGAGTCCAGGCTCTGTAGGGTTTATGGCCAAAGCACACACATGCACACAGGAATGCACACATGCTTGACAAAGCTCACTTACCAGCTGGACCACTTTTAAGAACTCAACGAAGACATCACTTCTCAACACGTTTGGATCTGAGGTTACTGAAAGACACAGACAGCAAGCTGGGTCAGCAGGGGCTGGGCTGAGCCTTGTCTGTTGATTGCTCCATCCCCGAGGGGGCCCTCCATGCCCTGCCAGCCAGAGAGCTGTGATGTCTCCAATGCAGGGAAATCTACAAAGCTCTCCTCCTCTGGACATCCTTGACGTTGACCTGAACCCACTGCGCCAACCCAGGGAGACAGTGGACCCAGGAAGCTCACTTTATTCATGCAGACCCATATTGTCCTACTGGGATGATGATGGAATTAATATGAAGAAGAGGGCTGGGCTGGAGTGTGGCTCAGTGGTATGGCACCTGCTTAGCATGTGTGAGGCCCTGGGTTCGATCACCAGCACCACAAAATTAAATGCACGCACACATGCACATACACATATATGTGAAGCGTCACAAAATACAATACACACACATATATGAAGCAAAAGGATCTTAAAAATTGGATCTAGACACCCAGTTCAGTGAGACACATAAAATTTTAAATCAACCAAGAAACATCAGTGACAAGACAGATTTGAAATGCTTCATTCTATACTTGCAAAAATACCCCCACCCACACACATATACATATATGTTTTAGGTGTGTGTGTGTGTGTGTGTGTGTGACTTGGGATTGAACCCAGAGGCATTCTACCTCTGAGCTACACCTCTAGCCCAATTTTTTTTAAATTTTGAAACAGAGTCTCACTTGTTTGCTAAGGATCTCACTAAGTTGCTAAGACTGGCCTCAAACATGCAATTCTCCTGTCTCAGCCTCCCAAGTTCTGGGATTACAGGGGTGTGCCACCATGCCCAGCTCCACACCTTACTTTTTTTTTTTTTTTTTTTTTTGCGGTATTGGGGATTGAACTCAGTGGCATTCTACCTCCGAGCCATATCCCTAGCCCTATTTTTTATTCTTTATTTTGAAACAGGGTCTCACTAAGTTGCAGAGTGCCTCACTAGGTAGCTGAGGCTGGCCGTGAACCCGGATCTTCCGGTCTCAGTCTCCCGAATGCTGGGATTACAAGCCACGCCTTAGTTTTAAAGATCTGGATAGCAATAGCCAGATGCCAGGCAGATGCCCCTCTGAGAGCACAGATGGGCAGTTCCACCATCCAGCTCCCTCCAAGCTCTCTCCCTCCTCCATCTTCTCTCCTGGACCCTGTGCATATGCCAGACTTCTCTACTTACTAAAAAGCTCTTAAGTTTCTTTCTTTCTTCTTTTCATTTAGCTGTTGCTTTACTGATTTCATCGAATAACCTTTACTACTATTCAAAACTAGCACTGACTGCTTTATAGGCTGTGCCCTCCCAAATAATGAGTGATACATTCCTCCAAGCAAACTAAAAGAGAGAGTCTTGGTAAGACTAGAAACATTCATTTCTGTCTTGTCTTTTCTTTTTCTTCCTTTCGTGTGTGTGTGTGTGTGTGTGTGTGTGTGTGTGTGTGTGTGTGTTACTGGGGATTGAACCCAGGGGGTGTTCTACCTCTGAGCTACCCCCCAGACTGATTTTATTTTTTTATTTTGAAACAGGGTCTCACTAAGTTGCTGAGGACCTCACTGAGTTGCTGAGGTTGTCCTTGAACCTGAGATCCTCCTGTTACAGCCTCCCAAGAATTGGGATTACAGTCGAGTGCATCACGCCTGACTAAGAAGGCATCCCCTCTGTTCTGAGGAATAGTTTGGCGTGGAGGAGTTGGCCTTCTTGTCCAGAATAGATGTGGCAGATATGCAAACTAGCTTTATGTTCTGTAACATGGATTCCTATGGATGGAGAAAGCCATTGAAAAAAATTACTCATCCAACTAGTACTTACTGTATGACTGTAATACTTACTGTATGGGCTAAGCACTTTGTATGTTTTAGCTCATTTAATTTTTTATTTGTTTATTTATTTATTTGTGTGTGGGGGTACTGGGGGTGGAACCCAGGGCCCGTCTACCTCCAGGCTATACCCCAAGCCCTATTTTATTTTTTTATTTGGAAACAGGGTCTTGCTAAGTTGCTGAGGCTGACTTCAAACCTGCAATCCTCCTGTCTCAGCCTCCCAAGTACTAGGATTGCAAGCATGTGCCACCACGCCCAGCTAGCTCATTTAATTTTCATGGTACCTATTATGGCCATTTTACTGATAAAGACTCTAAAGTTCAGAGGAGGTGAGTATCTTGCTGAAGGTCACATAGCCAGTGAGAAGCAAAAGTAGGATTTGCCTCTGGGTCTGACTCTAGAGCCAGTGCTCTGGGTCCTAACACTCAGCTGCACTGGCTCCTTACTTGGCCTTGTCATAGAGAATTCGAGACTTCCTGATGACATGAATGAGGGTCAGGCCTGGAACAGTAACCCCTTATACTGATCAACTGTGAAAAGGTCAGGTGTTATTAAAGGCGTATTTTGCTAAGACCTGAGAAAACAAATGAATAGAGAATGAAAACTCAAAAGAGATTCATTCAAGCCTGAAATGACTTATTCAACAGGTCTAAAAAGAGGCATAGATTTCATTATAAAAATAAAATGGTGACAAGATCCAACACACATTCATACTAAAAGCACCGTAGAGAATCAGAATAGAAGGAACATACCTCAACATCATAGAGGCAATATACAATGGGCCCACAGCCAACACCATATTAAATGGAGAAAAACTGCAAGAGTTCCCACTAAAAACAGGAACAAGACAAGGATGTCCATATCACCCCTTCTGTTAAATTTAGTATTTGAGACTCTAGCCAGAGCAATAAGGCAAGAGAAAGAAATCAAAGGGGTAAAAATATGAAAAGAAGAGCTAAACTATCCCTTTTTGCAGATGACATGATACTAAGAAGACCCAACAAAGTCAACCAAAAAACCTATAGAACTGATCAATAAATTCAGCAATGTGTCTGGTTACAAAATCAATCTTAAAAAATCAGAAGCCTTCCTGTATGCCAACCATAAATCCACTGAAAAAGAAATCCAGAAAACAATTCCACTCACAATAGCACCCTGAAAAATAAAATACTTAGAGATAAACCTAACCAAAGAGGTAAAAGACCTCTATAAGGAAAAATATAAAAAGCTGAAAAAAGAAATTGATGAAGACCTTAGAAGATGGAAAGATCTTCCATGCTCTTGGATAGGCAGAATAAATATCATTAAATGGTCATCTTCCCAAAAGTGAACTACAGATTCAATGCAATACACGTGAAATTACCAAGGTCACTCCTCACAGACATAGAAAAATCAGTCCTTAAATTCATTTGGAACAACAAAAGCCCAGGTTAGCAACAAGAACCATGCAGGAGGTATCGCAATACCTGACTTCAAACTCTACTACAAAGCCACAGTAATAAAAAGCAGCATGATATTGGCACAAAAACAGACACATAGACCAACGGAGCAGAAGAGAAGAAGCAGAAACAGACCCACGTGCTTACAGTCAACTGATTTTTGACAAAGGAGCCAAAAATATACACTGGAAAAAAGATAGCCTCTTTAACAAATGGTGTTGGAAAAACTGGTTAAACATATGCAGGAAAATGAAAATAAACCCCACTTTCTCAACCTGCACAAGAGTCAACTCAAGGTGGATCAGAGACCTGGAAGTCAGGCCAGAGATCTTGCAGCTAACTGAAGAGGGCATAGGCCCAACACTTCAACACATAGGCACAGGTCAAAACTTTCTCAACAAGACCCCCAAAGCACAAGCAACTCAAAGGAATATCAATACATGGGATTGCATTAAACTGAAGAGCTTCTGCAAAGCAAAGGAAACTATCAAGAACCTCAACAGAGAGCCCACAGAGTGGGAGAAAATTTTTGCCAGTTACTCTTCTGATAGAGGTCTAATATCTAGGATATACAGAGAACTCAAGAAACTCACAGCTAAGAAAACAAATAACCCAATCAAAAAATGGGCAAAGGATCTAAATAGACACCTCACAAAAGAAAAAATACAAATGGCCAATAAATGTATGAGGAAATGTTCAACATCATTAGCAATCAGAGAGATGCAAATCAAAACTACCTTGAGATTTCACCTAACTCCAATCAGAATGGCAATCATAAAAAACATGAACAACAATAAATGTTGGCAAGGGTACGGAGAAGTGGGAACCCTAATACATTGTTGGTGGGATTGCAAATTAGTGCAACCACTTTGGAAAAGAGTATGGAGGATCCTCAGACGAATAGGAATGAACCTACCATATGATTCAGCAATACCACTTCTGGGTATCTACCCAAAAGAATGGAAACCAAATTATCAGACTGACGCATGTGTATCTATGTTTATAGCTGCACAAGTCACAATTGTCAAACTATGGAAACAGCCAAGATCTCCATCGACAGATGAATGGATTACAAAACTATGGGATATGTCCACAATGGAATTTTACTCAGCCATAAAGAAGAACAAAATCATGTTATTTGCAGGGAAATGGATGGAACTGAAAAACATTACGTTAAGTGAGATTAGTCAGTCACAAAGAGTAAAAAAAAAAAACATATGTTCTCCCTAATACGCGGATGCTAGGGAGAAGATGGGGCATAAAAGAGACTCCAGATGAAAAAGGAGAAACCCTAGATGAGCAAAGAAGTTGACTTAACTGAAGGTAATGGGGGGGACACTCTAATGCACATGATGTACTTTCACAAACATATCAAAGTCAATCACTAAACTGAACTTGAGAAGGAGGGAGGGTGAGGGAGTGGGGTGGGAATTGGAGAAGAGGTTAAATGAGAAATGTGTGCATATATTCCTTTTTCAGCTTGTACCTAACAAAGGTGTATGATTACAATGCACCAATTAATAAAAAAATAAAATAGGAAATAACTGGTTTCCAGAAATTCTATGTTTAAGAAAAATATGCAGTCATGAAAAATAATGAGGTAAATCTGTAATTGCTCATGTAGAATGATCTGTAATATATGTTTTAAGATTTTAAAAAGTCAATATAAAGAAGAAAACCTTTTTACTTTGTTATGAAGGACATTAGTGAGGTAGTTGGTGAAGTTTAAATAAGTTCTCTAGATAATATTTTTGTATCAATGTTGATTTTCTGATTTTGAGAACTATACTGTGGTTATATAAGACAGTGTCCTTGATCTTAGGCACACAGAACTATTTAAGGGTAAAATGACTTAGGCATGTAATGTTCAAGCATTTTAAACACACACACACACACACACACACACACACACACACACACACACTCCTGTAATATGTATGCACATACAGGAAAAAGAATGATAAAGCATATGTAAAATGTTAACAATTGGGAAATTTGGTGGAAAATATACAGAAACTATTTGCATTATTGTTGCATTTTTTTCTGTAAATTAGACTTTCAGAATAAAAAAGTTTTTAAAAAATCAACTATAGAAAAGTATGTATAGTAAACTTGAATTTGTGTTGAACAAAGAGATCTACACACACTCTGGAATACATATAGATCATTTCTGGGAAATTAAAAAACCACTTGTCATAGTGTTTACTTCTAGAGGCCTGGGATAGGAAATAGATTTACCTTTCATAGTTTACTGCTCTGTATAGTTTATATATTCAAAACTATTATGTATATAGACTTCCAATTTTAAAACTTTAAATATTTTAATCTCAATTTTGTAATCACCCCTCTGTCTTGCCAACTTGCCTTGCTGTACACAGCATTCTCAGAACCTAGACAACAGGCAAGACTGTGGTAGTGTCAGCCTTACGGGGGCCAGAGAAGACCTCTGAGCATCCTTGGTGCCTCTGTGCGGCCTCTGGTAAGGACCAGGGTGGAATTGGCGCTCCAGCTCTACTAGTAAAAACACCTCTGGTGTCTCCCGAGAGCTCCCTGCACATGGTTCAGCGCATCCCTTTGCTCCATCCTAATCCACATCACATTTCCTTGATTTCTACAATCAGGTCAACATACAGCATCTGAAGGTGAATCTGTACACAAAGTATTTTTAAGACCCAGTGCAAAGAGCACATGTTGTATGATTCCATATATATGAAATGTCCGGAATAAGCAATTCTTCAGAGATAGAAATTATAGTCTTTGGTTGCCAGAGCCTGGCAGAGGACAGCTAAAATAGGGGTGACTGCTAATGGGTATGAGGATGCTTTGGGGGGTGATGACAACATTCTAAAAGTAGATTATAGTGATGGCTGCGCAATTACAGATATAGGTTAAAAATACTGAGTTATATACTTTAAATGGATGGATTTTATGATGTGTAACTTATATCTCAATAAATCTGAAAAAAAAATCCAGATACATACCATTTTGCAAATATTGTTCCAACTGGTCCCTCCTCTCCTCGGCCATGGATGCAGTCATTGCCAGATAGTACTTTGGTGGGAAGGGTGGCAGGCAATTTCCAAAGATCCGCCTCAGCTGAAAGATCCAGAAAACACATCAAGGCAAGCAAACCTCCAACGCAAGGCTGATGAGATCCCAAACTCTCCTCTTAGAAAAAAATCCCAGCACTTTATTTAAAATTCACCCTTCCTGGTGGAAAAAAGGAGAAAAAAAAGACAATTTTATTCTATTAAGGGGGAATATATTTCAGTATATGCTCTTAGGGTGCTACTAGATATATTACAGACTGATAAATCCAGATTACAGACTGATAAATCCAGCCTAACTTAGGTAGAGTTGAGGTATATTTTGATTTTTTTTCATTTCTTTGTAAGACTGTCCACCACTCACATCATACTATATTTCTTTAGTTCATTCCATAACAATATCTATGATGTCAACTATTATAATTAGAAATTTAACTCCTAGACTCACCTCCATCAAATCTGAATTTGATCAACAAATGTTTACAACTGTGCTAATATTGTAGCCACTAGTCACCTGTGGCTACAAACACTTAAAATGCTTGAAATGAGGGTAGTCTGAAATGACATGTGCTGTAGGAGCAAAATACACTCCAAATTTCAAAGGCTTAGTATAAAGGAAAGAGACTAAAATATTGCACTAATAATTTTTTATATTGATACATGTTGAAATAATATTTTAGATACATTAACTATATTACTACAATTAATTCTGTTTATTTTATTCTTTTTTAATATGACTACCAGAAAAATTTTAAATGACATATGTGGCTCATATGATATTTCTATTGGATAGTGCTGGTTACAGAATTCCTATAAGGCTGACCTAGAACCCCAAAAGAAATCCAGTTGGGCCCTTCCCTCCCATCCACCTAAAAGGTGCATTCAAAATAATTTTAAAATTAGGACCAAAAATGTGCCTTCTCTATTCCAGTCCTACACTTAAGCTGGCAGCTTGAAGGCTAGGCTGCATCAATCTCTTTACAACAAGGGAAAAGAAACCAGTCAGAAATCCAGTTGGACTTTATGGGGCAGGAGGGCTAAAATGTTACTATTACCATAGTTTGTGTATTAAAGAAAATGAAGGCAGATCTAAGAAAAATGAGGCTACAAATCATCAAGAATTCACAGTGTAATTTAATTTTATGTTCCCTTGTCACAATGACAGCGTGTATCTGGCAAATACTTACCTTGCAAAGTCCATAACTTCAAAACACATCAAGATTCTGACAACTTCTCTCTCCTGTCTACTCCCAGCTCCATCATGCTGGTTCAAGTCAATGTCATTTATTTTGTAGATTATTGCAGTAGCCTTCAAAGGGCCCCTCTCCTTCGGCCCTTGACCTCTCCCCCCACCCTGTTGGAACAGAATCCTCATACAGTACCCCAACATGCACAATTCCTGTTTCTCTTTCGGGCATCAGCTGGTCAGCTGGCGGTGCCTTCCCGTGCCCAGGAACCAGCCAGCTTATCACCCTGGCCGGCTCCAATTTCTTCCCCTTCGACCTACCCTATGAAGCCCCGTACCTGGTCCTGCAAGGCCACCCCCTACCCTACCTATAAATATTGGTTGTTTCCCTTTGTACTCAGGAACAATAAACTTTTCCCCTCTCTATCACTCTGTTCCTCTGGCCTCTGATAGGATTCCTGGGTCCCCCTCGCCCCTTACACACCCTAGTCTACTTCTAACACAGCATCTAAGGCAATACCTCAAAAATGTAAGTCAGATCACTGCCCTGCCCTACTCAAAATCCTCTGTGGCGTCCTATATCACTTGAGTAAAAGCCAAAATATTTTCAATGACCTAGAACTATGACATCCAATATGGTAGCCATCAGTCACCTTCATGTAAATTTAAACTTAATTAAAATAAAACAAAAAATTTAAATTCAGTTTCTCAGTCATACCAGCCACAATTTCAAGTACTGCATAGCCACATGAAACATGGAAGGCTGCTACTGAACTGGACAAAGTAGACACAGAGCATTTCCACTGGCACAGAAAATTCTATTGGACGGTATTGGTCTAACATCTAGAAAGGTTATTAATTGTCTGTGGGCAAGACACATTGCCCACATTTTGTTTTGTTGTTGTTTAATTTTAGAGAATTTGAATTTATGCCAACATTTATTTTTGAGATTTAAAATTTATGTCCTGGAGAGAATGCAAATATTAAAACCATTTTGGAAGACACTTTGGCAATTTTTTTTATAAAGCTAAATATAGTCCTGCTATATAATCAGCAATCATATTCATAAGTATTTACCCAGACAAAAACCTGCATGTGAACATTTATAGCAGTTTGATTTATAACTCCCTCAAACTGAAAGCAACAAAGATGTGCTTCAATGTGTGAATGGAGAAACAAACTGTGAAATATCCATACAATAGGATTTTATTCAGTAATAAAAAGAAATGAGCTAGCAAACCACAAATGACATGAATGAACCTTAAATGCAGATTGCTAGGTGAAAGAGCCAGTCTGAAAAAGCTACAAACTGTATGATTTCAACTATATGACATAGTGGAAAAGGCTAAAGTATAGAGGCAGTAAAATGATCAACAGTCACCTGGGGCTCGGAGAGGGAGAGTAATGAGAAGGTGAAGCATGTGGAATTTGGGGAGGAAATAAAGCTATCCTGTGTGATACTATAATTGGGGATATATGACATTATACATTTCTCAAAACCCATTGAACCTTACAGCATGAGCTTAACACATGCAAATATTTTTAATAATCATTTAGGAAGTTGGGAGAACAGGATGGAATACAGAGTACGACAAAAACAATCTAACTATATTACCAATGTATGAAATATCCTCACCAAAAGGGATGAAA
Organism: Graphiurus murinus; assembly: GCA_004027655.1. NCBI lineage: Eukaryota > Metazoa > Chordata > Mammalia > Rodentia > Gliridae > Graphiurus > Graphiurus murinus. The sequence goes on from PVLC010006388.1 coordinate 44,025, forward strand.
GAAAAAAAGTGCTAACCCAAGGAACTTTGGAAATGAGTGGAGTCTGTAAAAATGAACGGCACAGAAGCTAACGGTACATTAAGCACTGTACTTGTGTTGATAAAGTTGTTTCCTGTGGGAGTATGGGTTAACCATTCTATTACTGCTCTATGTGTCTACAGAATCAAACAGTTTAGCAAATGAATGGCAGATAGTGGGAGTCAAGTTTCTCACTGTTGTGGGAGTTTACAGATAAGAGGAGGAGGCTAAAATAACCCATGTGGCAACACATTAGAGCTGGAGGCATTAGTATGCACTGTTGTTTAGCTTAATATAAATACAAATGGATACATACAGAAATACTTATAGATAAGCCCACATACATGGGTTACTGTACACACATCTATTTCCTTGCTTGGCAGATAAGAGAAACAACATTGCAACAGCAATGAACACATCCATCACACAGATCTTGGTTTCTAGTGCCATTCTGCAATAAAAGCAGCCAAGGATCCATGGAGAGATGGCAGGCTCCAGGACTAAGACCAGAAACATGCACCATAAACTTACAGCATCTTGTAGCACCAGGAAGTAAGGAAGTACTCAAAACAAAATCAACAATGGGAGTATGTCGAAGAGACATGGAGCAAACTGAGCAAACACAGGAGCAAACACAGAAGCAAATTAGCCCAGGCCAAAGCTGGGCTAATTTGTTCAAAAAATTAAAGCAGTCTTGACATATAACCCAAAGTCTAAAGTAAATATCCATCTTCCATCCAGACATAAATTATTGAGTAAATGACTAGGAGAGAATAGAGGAATCTGTGCAGAAGAATTCCAGGTAATTTATGTAGATCCTCATTCCTCATAACCCTCTGCTCTTTAAGTGTGGGCTGTGCACAGTCACTCCCTTCCAAAGAGAAAACTACGGAAAGGGAGGAGATTCTGACCCACACTACCTCAGCCACATAATGGGCAAGGTCAACAGAGAAGTCATGTTGACAAGGTGGCTTTGACAGGATGGGATTACAATGGTGCTTTATCTCTGAGGTTCTCATCCTTGAAACCCACAATCCCACTCCCATTATGTAACATGCACAAGATTCCAATAGGGGGCATTCCACAAAGTGTCTGACCAGTTCTCAAAACCGTCAGGATCATCAAAACAAAGAAAGTCTGGGAAACTGTCAGAGTCAAAGGAGTTTACATTGACACAAGACCCAAATGTAATGTGGGCTGTTGGAACCGAAACGGGACATTAGGCAAAAACTAAGGAAGTCTGAGTAAGTTATAGACTGCAGTTAATAATAATACATCAATACTGACTCATTAATTGTAATGAATGTACCACACTAATGAAGATGTTAATAATAGAGGAAATGATGTGTAGCATTGTGAGAATTCTCCATACTATCGTTTCTGTTAACTAGAATTGTTCCCCCCAAATAAGTTTATTTAAAAAAAAAAAAATGGATGGACTGGCTTCTCTAGAAAAATCAGAAGATCTGGAATCAACAGACTCACATTCTCACGCAACCATCTGTTAGAAGAAAGATAAGCAGTTCCCACCACACCCCATTGGCTCTCACCCATTCTCACCTCACTTAAATTTCTTGCATGACCCTGTCGCACTCAAGTTTGCAACCTTTCATCTAATTCTAGTATAAAATATGATAGTTATAATGGTGTGTTTGCTGGAGGGGGGGGGATGCTGGGGATTGAACCCAGGTATGCTCTACCTCTGAACCACAACCCCAGCCCTATTTTCATTTTGAAACTGGGCCTTGCAACATTACCACATGCTGGCTTCAAACCTTCGATCCTCTGGTCTCAGTCTTCCAAGTACTGGGATTATGTGTGTGTGTGCCAAGTCTCAGCCTCCCATACTGGGATTACGAGGGTGTGCCACTGTGCTTGATGACAATGGTGTTTCTTTTAAATTCAAATAAATGACTCTGCCATGCCAGAGCCTGTCGAACAGCACCCTCGTTGAAACTCCATGCCGGGCAGGGCTGTTCCAACAACCTGGAGATTTACCCCATCTTGTTCCATTAAACAGAAGCAAAAAATTTGTCTTTTTTGCATGCAATTATTTCTTGATTAAATGATCTTTTTTTTTTTTTTTTCTCGGTACTGGGGATTGAACTCAGGGGCATTCTACCTCCGAGCTATACCTCCAGCCCTATTTTTTATTCTTTATTTTGAAACCGAGTCTCACTAAGTTGCAGAGTGCCTTGCTAGGTAGCTGAGGCTGGCCGAGAACCCGGATCCTCTGGTCTCAGCCTCCCGAATGCTGGGATTACAAGCGTGCACCACCATGCCTGGCAGATTAAATGATCTTTAAAAGGCAATTGTCTTCCTTGGCATGTGTTCATAAATGCAACAGATGCGCCCAAATTGGTTCTAATCACAGCAGCCTTAAGACAGCAGGGCTGCCTGGGGGATCCATTTGCAGGAGGGTATCTTGGGGAGCCCCTTCTCTGAGGCCAAGTCTGGGGACAAGTCAACAAATATTAAGTTTCTAATGCCCGTCACAGAGAAAAAGACCTCCCAGCAGGTTTACGACCTGAGATGACCTTTCAATGAATCTTTTCTCCCTCTCCCAGTACTGTCTAAGGAGGAAGGGAAATCGATAGCAAACAGTAGTTAAGTCTGCCAAAAGTCAACTATCAACTCTACAATTCAACTACCAACATAGAACCTTTGATGCGTTTTAGATAGCACATCTAGCTACTGAAACCACTGGCATTAACTGGTACTCAAGTGCAGCTCAATCCCTCTTGAAAAAAAAAAATGTTTAAAAGATCAAAATGAGCCGGGCGTGGTGGCGCACGCTTGTAATCCCAGCATTCGGGAGGCTGAGACCGGAGGATCCGGGTTCGCGGCCAGCCTCAGCTACCTAGTGAGGCACTCTGCAACTAAGTGAGACTCGGTTTCAAAATAAAGAATAAAAAAATATATAGGACTGGGGGTGTAGCTCAGAGGTAGAATGCCCCTGAGCTCAATCCCTAGTACCGCAAAAAAAAAAAAAAAAAAAAAAAAAAAAAAAAAAGATCAAAATGAAAATACATCTCTTCTGCTCTTTCATTCTGAGGCATTTTTGTTTAAGTGTTCTTTTCTTTCCGGTGGACTATGACAGATATTTTTTAAATCCTAGAATAATTTCCTACACCAACTTCCCCATCATGCTGCCTTTTACACAGTGGGACTCTGCTGACCAGCTGGAAACATCACCTTCTTCCCCTGCAGTACTGTCCTCACCGCCCCCACACCTATCCCAGAGTGGTGACAAGCTGGGACAAGTAGAATCAGAGGTATAAACACCGTCCCTTTTTATGGTCTCTAATGCTTATCCATTTGCCTCCCCAAGTCCCAGATGCACCAGATAAAAGACACGACTCAAAGTGGTCCAGGCCACGGCATCTAAACAGGAAGCAGCGGCATGAGAAACAGAAATGCATCTCATGCAATCAAGGGGGGCTTCCTGGGAGAAAAAGGGCTTGAGGAAGGGCTGGTTCCTGGCAGGTGGACCAGAAACCAAGAGTCTTCCCATGCAGGGAAATGCACAAGGCAGAGGCAGTGAGGGGCAGCCTGTTAGGGGCGGGGGAGGGTTAGCTCAGTACAGGAAAGGAGGCAGTGGGGTCAGCACCAGCAGGGAGGAGCCACGAAGCAGAGCTGGCAGCCCTCCTTTCCTGCAGCAGTGTCCTTTGCAAGCTTTTCTGACCTGACCCCTTGCCACATCTTATGCTGGCAGAGTGCACGAGGCAAGCGTCCTGTTCATAGAGCCTGGTATCCCTTACACAGGACTGCAGTGTCCATCACACCCAGCTGAAGGGAGCTGAGTGAATGCTGAATTCACAGATTTCTTTGTGTTCACTTAAGATGCATGGCACAGGCAAGGGCAAAAACCAAACTGGTTTTATTTATCTAAAGGCACCGAGAGAAGATGGCAACCAGTTCACAAGAACAGTGTTCAGCAGGAGAAGGCATGCACCAGTCCTCCAGGGAGCCTCCCAGGAGGAATGGGGCTGCAGGTGATGGTGTCTGGTGTCCAGTGTCTGATAGCACAGGCCACAGCTGACCTCATGGAAACACACCATCTCTTCCCCAGGTCTAGTTCTTTGTGCATTAGTTCTCCACGTGCCTTGACAGAGATGGATGAGGGGCCACTTCGCCTGGGCAGGTGCTCCTCGGCCTCAGAAGTAGCTAACATAACAAACCAGAAGTCTAGTTCTTACAGCCCCAAATCATACCTGCTAAAGTCCTAGTCATCACTTAATTAAACACAGTACACAGCATATAATCAGAACTTGGTAAATATTTTTAATATATTGAAAATAAATGAATTTCTTAACACACGTGGAGGGCAGTAGGGAAAAGGAGAAAGAGAGAGAGAGAGAGAGAGAGAGAGAGAGAGAGAGAGAGAAAGTGTGTTTGTGTGTGTGTGTGTGTGTGTGTGCTGTTTCTTATTTCATAGTGTTTTAGATTGAATCAGATTAAGAATGTGGAGCTGTTTCACATCCTCCATAGACCAGGAAGAATAAAAACCCAGCAAGAAACAGCTAGAAAAGTCATTCAACCTTTCAATGTCAAACTCAGGGTGGCCAATAAAATACAGGATTCCCAGTTAAGTATGCCCTAAAGAGTGCACAGGACACATGTATACTAAAAAATGAATTAACCTGAAATTCAATTTTAACTGGGAGTTGAGCATGGTGCCTCATGCCAGCAAAAGGTTAAAGGAAGGAAACTGGGCAAAGAAATCTCCACTTTAGGGTTTTGAAAAGTCTGGGACAAACACAAAATATTCACTTAATTTACTGTATACTTCACCAAGCCGCTGAGTTTTGGCAATTCAGTATTTTAGGGCAGTGAATAGCAAGTTGTTTGTTACTCTCAACTTTTCAAACAGAAGATTATTAAGAAAAAAAAGTTTACTTTTATGAGTTTACTCCACCACCCCCCCCCATGTCTCTGGTTGGATTTGACATATCTGGGTTTGCCTGGAAATACACGTTCTCCTGAGCCTGCTGCAGGACTTCTTGAAGCTCTGAATCAGCAAATGTTTACTGAACATGCATTACGTGTCAGGCACTTTGAGAAACCAGCCCCTCATAGTCACGGGAACCCTGCGAGGTTGACATCTGTAACCATGTACTTGCTTACTACCTCTGGTGAGAAAATTGAAGGTCAGAAGAGAGGTGACCCGCCTGGCAGCAAACAGCCCCACATTCTCCTGCTGCCTGCTGCTCTGTGCCTTGTGGCCACTTGCTCATTCCCAACTCATATGACGGGGACAGCTGAGGGTGGGAAATGGTACCCGCCCGCCGCCCCCTCATGTCTAAAACACCTATCCCTTCTCTGTATTCGAGATCTCCATCGGCCTGCCTCTGCCATCCTCACAGATCCCCTCTCCCAAGTGTGTTTTGGTCAGAAGCAACTTCTCATCTTTCAGAACTCTGAATCCATGCCCTTCATTCTGTCGATTGACAATCATTCCCGAGGACCTACTGGGTGGCAGGGGCTAGTAATAAAAAGATGATCACTTGCATTAGCTAGTAATCACATCACAACTGTTATCTTGTTCATTCCAAAGTCACTTAATCATACATTTAAAATGGACTTTTCCAATGTACTGCGATGAATGAGCAAGGTGTGCTGCAGTGAGATTTTCAACAGTAGAAAACTCTAATGGAGCTGTCCACCACGAGAAGATGGTTCAATGAAAGGTGACATTCTATTCACTGGTAACCCAGAGACAGTCTGCAAGGACTTCCTTACCCCCTCAACCCAAATGCTAATAGCTGTTGCCCTTGGACAAGTGTTTTTGGCTTCCCTAGCCTTTTCTTTTTAACTTGAAACATGTACTCTTTAAAATCTAAAAAGAAGCCGGGCGTGGTGGCGCACGCTTGTAATCCCAGCATTCGGGAGGCTGAGACTGGAGGATCCAGGTTCCAGGCCAGCCTCAGTTACCTAGTGAGGCACTCCACAACTTAGTGAGACCCAGTTTCAAAATAAAGAATAAAAAATAGGCTGGGGGTATAGCTCAAAGGTAGAAAGCCCCTGAGTTCAATCCCTAGTACTGCAAAAAAAAAAAAAAAAAAAAATCTAAAAAGAAAGAAAAAACTAATCATGGAGAAGGGTGGAAAGATAATTTGAATCTTATTTCCAAACTTTTGTTTACTTCCCCAATCCATTTCTAAGACTTACAAAACCTCCTTATAAGAACAAGAAAATCCCCTAGAGCACCCTAATAAATCCATCTGCCTCCCAAAGAAAACAGACCTGGCACCAGGGTGAGAAACTACAGTGGGAAATGACCCCCTGCAGAGATAAATCACCTATTTCCTGGGTTCCCAGCTTCCCAGAACTTGAAGCCTATGAACATGGCTATTTGGAAACCAAAATAGAGACACACAGAGTGTTGTTGTTGTTGGTGGTGGTGCTGCTGCTCTGGGGATCTAACTCAGGGGCATTCTACCTCCAATCTAAACCCCCAGCCCTATTTTATTTTGATACAGGGTCTCACTAAATTGCCAAGGGTCTAAATTGCTGAGACTGGCCTCGAACCTACAATCCTCCTGTCTCAGCCTCCCAAGTACTAGGATTACAGGTGTAAGCCACCATGTCCCTCAGAAACACACGTTTTTTTAAAAGGGGGTTAGCTTAAAACCACTGGAGAGAAAGGGGATGAAATACTTTTGTACTCCACTCCTAAGACTACAGTTTGGTCTTGACTGGATTTGTTCATTTTGAAGGGAGACATCTGGGAACAGCTGGCACTGAACTGAAACCCACCACAGATTAGCAGCCTACCAGGTGGGGCTGGTGGGGATCATGGGGCGGAAACCGGGTTGGAAAAGTCGCTTGCACCTTTCCCCTCATCTCGCACCTGTAGTTGAGTAGGCACTGTAACATGTATTCATCAATGTGTGTCAAGCGATTCACAACCCTGTTTCAGGAATTAGCAATCTAAGGCCCCCTAAAAGTTCAATGTCTTGTGAGGGTCGCACAACCAGAGCCCGTGGGGGACGCGTTTCTCCACTGTCTCAGGTGGGCGGGCTGGTGCTGGTGGCCTTCGATGACGCGCTCACCTGTTCGTTCCAACGATGCAGCTGGCTGTAGCGCACCTTGCAGAAGAGAAACCCGTCCAAGTACACGGAGTACAGCTGCAAACACACAGACACCGGGGCCCGCGTCACCTAGGGGAGCAGGTGAGCACGGTCACCGGTCCCCTAGCTGCTCCGCCGGACCCCAGCCCCAGGCTCACCACGTAGCGGCTCCCCAGCGCGTCGGGCAGCTGCTGGGACACCGGGATGCAGAAGTGCATCTTCATGGCTGGAGCAGCTAGGGAAGCCGTCTCTAAGGTCGGACGTGGTCGTATGGTCCTGGGCTCTGAGCCGGACGTTGGTGGCCGCAGCCGGGCGGGCCTCGCCACGGGGGCGGGGTCTTGGCCCGGAACAAGCTTGCCCTGGAGGTCCGCAGGTGGGCGTGGCCGGGCTGCGCCACCTCCTCGGCCCCGCCCCCTCCAGTGGTTTGCTACGGTCCGGGACTGGTTTGGGGCGTCTCCACCGCCATCCGCCACTTCTACCCTGTGCAGCTGGCTGCAGGGTGCCCACGCCCAAGGCAGGCTTCCGGGTGCCAGGCGGGGCTGGGGACGCAATCAGGTCCGAGAGACCTTGGGGAGTACCGAAGACTCCCTAGAGCCAGGGGTTCTACCCTGGAGTCTGGACTTGGAGGTCCCTTGAGGGGTAAAGTGTGGGGCGAGGGGGCGTGGGGGGGCATTGGGAGACGAATCTCCTGCAGAAACCGTCCAGAGGTTTCATCAGATTTTCAGAGGGTTCCTTGAACCCACAAAAAGTCACGAATCGTGGCCCCAGCTGCGTGCATACCCTGTACAGGTGCCCGAGGAACCGGTCTTCAACTACACCCACACCTACCCCAGTGCCTCCAGCAGGAGCTACACTCCCCCAGCCGCCACAGCGCCCTCCTCCAAGGGTCCACGCCGGCCTGAGTCTAGGCCTTTACTTCTCCCGGGCATGGATCCCGACTGTGTATGCTGGCGTTCAGGCCCCGCCGCACACTGCAGCTGCAGGCATTTTCTCCAGTGGGTGCCCTGACGGCCTTGGGAAAGTTTCTGTCCCATACCCACCAACACTGGCTGAGGTGCACTATGAATTAAGATTTTTTTTGAATATGTATAAATCCAGTAAGTATCCTATGACTTACACAATTACATGAGGTTTCTTTTTTTATGTTAATTTTGTTAAACAGCGCTTATGGCATGCCACAACATAGTAAACCCATTTTACGGTTTTTAAGCTTTTTCTCCTTAATATATTAAAAATCTAAGAGGGAAAAAAAAAAGGAAGTGGCTTGGGCCTTTTTTGATCCTGGAGAAGCCTTGGTTTTAAACAGGTGCTACACCCTGTTAGCTGGGTTCACATAAATGCTTTGTCCCCTGGTCTACCCATCCCAAATTCTTTCAACAGTCTCTCATTTTAACTTTTGCAATAAAGAATCCTCCTAATTCTCTCACTTTGATTAAGTCAAAGAATCCTCCTAAGTCTCTCGTTTTGATTAAGTTGGGATAGAATGCCTCTGGACTTGCCATGGTCACTGTGGTGGAGGATACAGCTGTGCAGGACTGTGTGCATACACTGGACTGACTCCATTCTCTCTCTTCATTCTCCTCCCGTAGTCAGCCCCTAACCCTTCTGGGTAAACTCTAGAGATGAAGAAGCATGCTGGAGTAGATTTCCAGGGTCACAGAACATTTTTTTCTTACATCTGAGTTGTTTACTGCAGGATTTGGTCACAATCATTGGGAATCCTTTAAGATGCCCGTCATCCCTGGAGGATGGCTGCTGCTGGGTATCTGAGACCTGCTGCCATCTGCCAGGCCCTGACCTATGTTATGCCATTGAAGTCTCACAGGAACCTGTGGCTAGGAACCATCGAAGGAGCCAGCTGTACACAAAAGGGAATTGAGACTTAGGGCTGTTAGATATGGGAGGAATTGTAACTTGGTGGTTAAGAAAGTGGCAGCAGAATTCGCCTCCCTGCTTGGTGGTTTCTAGTTAAGAAAACTTGGGCGTTAGTGGATTCTTCAAGCTGCAGTTTCCTCTTCTGCAAAATCATGTTTATACCTGTATTCACTTAAGAGAATTTTCAGGTCAGGGTGGAAAGGCTTTGGGGCTTTTCCTGCCTGTTGGTCATCTCTGATTTGGAGCCATCAAGCCAGGGGTGTCCCATTGTTCCTCCTGGGGCAGAGGCCAATCGGGGAGCCCTGGGATCCGTTTCCAGGGCAGCAAAGCAGAGCATCCTGAGCTGGCCCAGAAGTGGCCCCAGCATTCCTGGAACTTTCTTCCACCTGTGAATGGCCTGGGCTCTGGCTCCGCCTGGGGCCAATCAGAGCCATTTCCTTCTTTCACTGTGCACCCCACCCCCACATGGAACTGGAGCAGGACCAGAATCTGTGCAAGTCCCTGTCCTGCATCCCTGACCTCTGCTCCTACCAGTCGGCTCTTCTTCACTCATTCAGTCAGTGGACATTATTGAGCACTTCCTGTATACCCAGGATACAGTACTTGAACTAAGAGACGAGTACAGTAAAGAGCTGACATTTTTCAGGCACTGTTCTGAACACTGTTCTGAAGTCATTTGATTCCCACAACTGCCTGCTTTTACAAATGAGGAAACTGAGGCATAGCAGATTACAGAATTCACAAGTGATGGAATGGGGATAAGAAGCAAGTGGTCTGACTCTTGTATAGGTTCCCAAAGTGGGCAATTGCAACTCCCAAGGGATGCTGAAATGAAATAGAGATACATAAAAGAACTCAAATTTGTCACTACACCACTTAATTTACTTTAGTTGCTTAAAGAAGGTAGATTTCCAGGGCAGAGTTAAGTGATTTTTTTTTTTTCTGAAAAGGAAGTGGTAAACCAAATAGGTTTGGGAACCTCTGCAAATCAGTGCCTTGTGAAGGTGCTTTCACGGTGCCTTGTGAAATTTGAACCATTACTTTATAGGCATACCTTTTTACAATGTTTGTTCATTTGTTTGTTTTAGATGGGGTCTTACTATGTTGCCCAGGCCGATCTTAACCTCCTGGGTACAAATGATCCTCTAGCCTCAGCCTCCCAAGTAGCTGGGACTACAGATGTGCACCACCATACCCAGCTCAATTTTTAATTCTTTTTTTTTTTCTTGCAATACTAGGGATTGAACCCAGGCATGCTCTACCACTGAGCTACATCCCAAGCCCTTCTTCTTCTTCTTCTTCTTTTTTTTTTTTGAGACAGGGTCTCACTATTGCCCAGGTCATCCTCAAACTTGAGATTCTCCTGCCTCAACCTCCTGAGTAGTTGAGAATGCAGCTGTGTGGTGCTGCATCTGACTTCCATTTGTAAGTTTTTGATGTTGTTGTTTGTGGTGGTAGTACAAGGAATTGAACCCAGGGGGTATTCTACCTCTGACCTACATTACTAGCCCTATTTTACATTTTTATTCTAAAATAGAGTCTTGCAAAGTTACTGAGGCTGGCCTCAAACCTGTAATCCTCCTGTCTCAGCCTCCCACATATTGGGATTACAGGTGTGTGCCATCATACCCAGATTTTAATTCTTTTTTTTTTTTTTTTTTTGCGGTACTGGGTATTTAACTCAGGGGCATTCTACCTCCGAGCCATACCCCCAGCCCTATTTTTTATTCTTTATTTTGAAACAGGGTCTCACTAAGTTGCAGAGGGCCTCACTAAGTAGCTGAGGCTGGCCGAGAACCCGGATCCTCCTGTCTCAGCCTCCCGAATGCTGAGATTTCAAGCATGCTCCACCACGTCCGGCTAGTTTTTAATTCTTAATGAAGGTTTGAATAAAAGTTTGTGGTGCTCAATTCTGAATCAATTCTACATGATTTTCAAGGAGTATTTTAATTTACTCTGTGCCTGGTACACGGTCAACATTCAATAAAAGCTCAACCGTCTGCACTCTGGGAGGACCTACTGAGTGCCTCTTACGGGCCAGGTCACACAGTGACATTGGTAGACATGACAGCCTCAGCACCCCGACTCTACAAAACCTATAGCCTCGTTTACAGATGAGAAAGAGGCAATTTCTGTATCACGGAGCACGGTATTCCAGAACAAGTACACAATTTACTGCTTCTTAAGCCTTTTAAGTGTTATTTTCATGTAGCCTTTTATCTACTTAGTATGCAATTTTTTCAGTCCTTTGATATCTGGCTTCCACCTCTTTTGAGGGTGTGGACAGTGAGGTATGCCTCTGTCTTGCTGGGGAAATGTCTACTTCTTCCAGGTCTCTTACTCTCTGGGGGTCTCTGGGAGGGGCAGCCAGCAGGGTGGTTCCTGGTGGCCAGTGCCTCATGAAGACTGCAGGGGCCCATCCACATGTGTCCTCCATATCCTTTGCTCCTTCTTTTCCTAGAGTCCAGGATTTGGATACATCACGCCAATGGTCTGGACTGGATGATCAAAGGGACTTGAGCAAACATGGAAGAGCTTCCTGGGTGATAGACAGCTATTTGAGCACACATGCAGAAGAAGAGCTGTAACGTGAGGTGCTGGAGTTCAGTCTTCCCACCCCATGAGTCTTTCTTCATCTGCCAGGGTCCCCTTCATTCCCTTGAGGTCCATATAGGTGAGTCAGAAAGGTGAGGCTCCCGGGCTTGTGCTGAGTATCTCTCTTTGCCTTGACTCTGCCTGTGTTGGGCTGTGTTGCATGCTCTAGGATCTATAGCGATTTGAAGAAATATCTTTTTTAAAAAATTATAGGATATGTAAGAGAGGTACAAAATTGCAGTTTTGAAATGCCCTTGGTTCCTGGATGACCATCTGGTCTGGAGATGGACTGTAGTTGATTGTCCTCCAAATATTTGTGTCCACTTGGAACCTCATAACATGACTTTATTTGGAAGTAGAGTTTTTACAGATAAAATTAAAGTAAGGCTCAACATGAGATCCTATTCAGCTGGACCTGTCATCCCAGTACTTAAGAGGCTGAGACCAGAGAATCACAGGTTCAAGGCCAGCCTCAGTAATTTAGTGAGACTATTTAAAAAATAGGGTTGGAGGTCTAGTTTAGAGGTAGAATGCCCTTGGGTTCAATCCCTAGTACCAAAAAGAGAAGAAGGAGAGATATCCTACTGGATTAGAGTAACTCTAAAGCTAACGAGAGTATCCTTATAAGACACTGAAAGTCAGGCATGTTGGCACATGCCTGTAATCCCAGTACTTGGGAGGCTGAGACAGGAGGATCAGGTTGGAGGCCAGCAAGCAGTAACTTAATGAGATTCTGTTTCAAAATGAAAACTAAAAAGGACTAGGGGAGAACAGCTCTTGGTTCAATCCACACTACTGCCAAAAAAAGAAAAAAAGAGAGAGAGAGAAGAGAAGAGAGGCAGACACTGGAGTTTGGCTGCTGCAATCCAAGGAACATGCTAGGCCAGCAAAAGCCAGAAAGAGGGATAGGGACCGCTCATGTCATGTGGCATTCGGCACTCACAGGCTCTGACCTTTCTTGGTCAAATCAGACCCCTCTGACCTAGGGAAGCCGGTGGGTGGGTCAAGGAAAGGCCTACCTCCCTCCCCCGCAGCTACCGGTGAGGAGATCTGCTCCCATTGGCTCCCCCTCCCCAGCTTCACCTCCCTACCTGACCTTCCCTTATACTTTATTGTGTGTTCTAATAAAGCTGAGTTCCTGCGGCGCCACCTGACCGCTGACTGGACTCCCGGCCGGTGCTGTTTTTTGGGGGGCTTCCCCGACTCCCCAGGGTGGTGGGCCTGGCTGCGACACTCTCCCTCTCGCTCTGCCCCAGTAACCAAGCGACTGGCCCGCTTTGCTCTACCCCATGTGGTGTGGGGACGCGACATCAGTTGCGTGGAACACTACAAAGAGGCACGGGAGGAATCTCCCTGGAGAGCCCTGAGGGAGTGCAGCCCCGCTGTCACCTTGGTTTCAGACCTCTAGCCTCCAGAACTAAGAGGGCATTGGATTCTGTGGTTGTAAGCCACCCAGTTTGTGGAACTTTGCCATGGCAGCCACGAGAAACAACTATACTGACCCTGTGGCCACAATCAGCTCAGGCCAGAGTGGAGAGAGCTGAGCTCTGGCTGTGTGTGTCCCTGAGAGGAGTGAAGCAGAGGGCAGCCCAGAGGAAAGGAGACCTGCCACTGAGGGACGGTGTCCTGAGAATACCAGCCAGGCTGGCTCACCCTGTGTGCACGCACTATGGCCCTGCGTGATGCTACACATTAACAAGCTGAGCTCATTTCATCCTTGCAAGGGCTCTGATGCAATTGGTACTCCTGTTTTATAGATGAAGCAAGATGGAGAGAAATTAACTACGTGGCTCTGAGTTGTCTGCAGCAAAGAAAACTGGACCTCCAGTTTAGGTCACACTGTGAGAGGTGGTGTCCCAGGAAAGCTGTCATTGTGCAAAAGAAGCCTGGGATAAAGCAGTGCAGAGAGGGGCGGGCTAAGACATACTTCGGAGCACAGCACCAGCTCCAGGGTTAGTTAGAAGTGACTCCTGTGCTCAGGAAGCCTCCCGAGGGCCCCATATCTGAGCCTGTTCTCCCCTCCTCCAATCGCATCAGTTTATTAACATCTGCTTGTTTTTCAGTATTAACATTAGCGCACCTGTGATCCACTACTACTGTACAAATGTTCCCAAGTCCCTGGCATTTCGATCGGGCCTCAGTAGTGCTGCTCAGCTTCGAAGCTATGTTGTAATCACCTGGGGAGCTTTAAAAAATACCAGTGCCTGGGTCCTACCTTCAGGGCTTCTGATTTAATAGGTTTGGGGAATTCGTGGGCATCAGAATTTTAATACTCCCAGGTGTGAAATCTGGAGCATGAATAAAGTCCACCACTGTCAGAGTCCCTCCCTGCTCTTAGGACTCTGCAGGCTGAGATTTCTGCCATGGGAGATGAGGGCTAGTCTTGGAAAAATGCTCTGCTTGGGGGCTGCATGAGAATTTTCGCCAAGCAGACTGCTGGGACACAGCTGAAGTGTGTGGACCGTCACCCAGATGTATTCAAAGTCTTTTTCATCTATACAGTAAAGATTTATTTCACATGCTTCTGGAAGCTCCTGAGAGACAGTGACTAGATGTTCAGAAGCCGAGCAGAGGCCAGTAATAAAAATCAGGTAACGTGGTGAGCGCTTGCTAGGTGCCACATAGAGCACTCTATGGTATTCACTTAATTCTCGAATCAACCCTGTGAAATAGACACTCTTGTACCCATTCGACTGATAAAGAAACTGAAATACAGAGAGACTAAGCTGGGAGTAGTGGCGCACGCTTGTAATCCCAGCATTTGGGAGGCTGAGACTGGAGGATCCAGGTTCGAAGCCAGCCTCAGCTAGCTAGTGAGGCACTCTGCAACTTAGTGAGACCTGGTTTCAAAATAAAGAATAAAGCCGGGCGTGGTGGCACACGCTTGTAATCCCAGCATTTGGGAGGCTGAGACCAGAGGATCCCAGTTCTTGGCCAGCCTCAGCTACCTAGTGAGACCCGGTTTCAAAATAAAGAATAAAAAGTAGGGCTGGGGGGTGTAGCTCGGAGGTAGAATGCCCCTGAGTTCAATCCCCAGTACTGCAAAAAAAAAAAAAAAAAGAAAGAAAGAAAATAGGGCTGGGGGTGTAGCTCGAAGGTAGAATGCCTCTGAGTTCAATCCCCAGTACTGAAAAAAAAAAAAAAAAAAATACAGAGAGACTGACAACCTCGCCCCAAGTTGCACAGCTGGTCAGTCCACAGCCAGGATTTAAAACTCAGCTGCTTGGGCTCTGCAGTGATATAGGGGACACGAGGTCAGTGAGTGGGGACAGTTATTTAATCACTCTTGGTGGGACCTATTCTATACTCGCTGGCCGATAGGCTTGGAGAAAGTCAATACAGTGGTTTCAAAAGGAGCCATACAGGCAGAAAACATATCAACTTAAGAAGAATTTAGACTTGCATATGAATTACAAAGCAGGATCAGAAGTGAAGGAGCATAAGGGGACTTGGGGAGACAACACCATTCCTTTCATTGGGTGTCAAGGGGGTACAGCAGGACCTTCCTAAAACTACCCTGGTAGATGCCCACGCAGGTCAGATCTTGGGCCTGAGGCATTTTAATTATTTTTCTATTTGTTTAAAGTTGATGGCTATCTTTGTGGGTTATCAGGAACAAGATGTATCTTGCTTTTCTGAACAAAGGTAGTAATTCCACAGATGTCAGAAATATTTGGGCTTAAAAAAATATTGTTATTGCAAAAGCAATATCTATTTATTGGATAAAGTTTAGAACCCAGGGCCTCATGGATGCTAAGCAAGTACTCTACCACTGAGCTGTATCCTCAGTCCCAGATGAAGTTTAGAAAATACAGAGAGGCCAAGAGAAGAAAGTAGAAACTTCTCTGACCCTAATACAAAGAGAAACTACGATTAGCGTCTTGGTTTGTACCTTTGGCGCACCTTTGGTACAATTTTATGTTGTATCTTTCCAGTTCTTTTTATTTGAGTTTATAAACTCCCTCCTATCCCTAGATTGAGGTCTTGCATTTAGAGCTTTGCCCTTTTTTTTTTTTTTTTTTTTTTTCCTTTGCAGTAGTGGGGATTAAACCCAGGGGCATTCTACCTCCGAGCTATACCCGCAGTCTTTTATTTATTTATTTATTTATTTATTTATTTATTTATTTATTTATGGTACTGGGAATTGAACTCAGAGGCATTTTACCTCCAAGCTACACCCCAGTCCTATTTTTTTTTATTCTATATTTTGAAACAGGGTCTCACTAAGTTGTGGAGGACCTCACTAAGTAGCTAAGACTGGCCGTGAACCTGGATCCTCTGATCTCAGCCTCCCAAGTACTGGGATTACAAGTAGGTACCACCGCTCCCAGCTCTGTCTTTTGTTTTCCTTAAGAATCCTCTTCCTAGCCAGGCGTGGTGGTACACGCTTGTAATCCTAGTACTTGGGAGGCTGAGACAGGAGGGTTGAAGGTTCGAGGCCAGCCTCAGTTACTTAGTGAGGCTCTCTACAACTTAGTGAGACCTTGTTTCAAAATAAAGAACATAAAATAGGGCTGGGGTGTAGCTCAGAAATAGAATGCCCCTGGTTCAACCCCCAGTACCACGAAAAAAAAAAAGAATTCTTCTCCTCCTCCTCTTCTTCTTCCTCCTCCTCCCTTTTTCTTCTTCTTCCCCTTATTCAGAGGTAAAACAAGGCAAGCTTTTTGATCTATTGACAACTCAACTTTATTATTTCTCAGTATAATCAAAGAATTAACAATAAACAGTAGACAGAAAAACTGATTTAGTCAGACATGATGGCATACCTGTAATCCCAGTACTTGGGAGGTGGAGGCAGGAGGATTGCAGATCCGAGGCTAGTCTCAGGAACTTAGTGAGTCCCTCCACAACTTAGCAGAACCCTGTTTCAAAGCAAAAAATAAATAGAGCTGGAAGATGTAGCTCAGAGGTTGAATGCCCCTGGGTCCAACCCCCAGTGCCATAAAAAAGGAAGAAAGGGAAGAGAAGATAATTTAGTGGCAATAGGGGGAACAGAAAGACCATATAATTGGGGGAGTTTCTGTGTGCAGTGATCCCTACTAATACTGGCCTGAGCCTGTCAAATGGCAACACCCTTGCTCTGTATCCTTCCTCTACATAGATCCCAATGATTAGCCATAAAATCAGCTAACCAAGGCATCCACACTAAAATTGTAAGTCAAAATAATAATAATTATTATTATTATTTTTGCGGTACTGGGAATTGAACTCAGGGGCATTCTATCTCTGAGCTATACCCCCTGTCCTATTTTTATTCTTTATTTTGAAACAGGGTCTCACTAAGTTGCGGAGTGCCTCACTAGGTAGCTGAGGCTGACCACGAACCAGGATCCTCCGGTCTCAGCCTCCCAAATGCTGGGATTACAAGCGTGTGCCACCACGTCCAGCCAAAATAATTATTTTAAAAGGATCACTTTCTGGGTCATAAGAGGGACTCTAGACAAAGAAGGAGAAACCTTAGATGAGCAAAAAAGATGACTTAACTGAAGGTGTTGGGGGAAAGGGGAAACACCCTCATGCACATGATGTACTTTCACAAACATATCAAAATCAATCACTAAACTGAACATAAGAAGGAGGGAGGGGGGAGAGAATGCGATGGGAATTGGGGAAGGGTTAAAAGAGAGATATATACATGTATGCCTCTACCAGCTTGTACTTAACAAAGATATATGAATACAATGTACCAATAAAAAAATAAATAAAAGGATCACTTTCAAAGATACTTGTTATCAAGTTCTGCTGGCTGACCAAGTCCTGGTCCACATATCAAGTATCCAAGCTAAAACAGCACATACCCTCCCCCTTCTATTTGCTTGATATGTATGGCATGGTTTTTTGGAGTGCTTTGATGAACATTTCTGTTTCCAACTTTTGTAACACTCCAGAAAGGCAAGTATGTATTATAATTCCATATTACTGATAAAAAAAAAATACGAAGGCTCGGAGTGATTTAGCGGACTAGAAACTGATAGAATTGTAAATTTCTGTAAGTGGAAAAAAATTAAAAAGTTCATCTTAACCAGGACAACCAATATCCCTGGAATATTGAGTGTTGACTCTGATCCAGGTAGCAACCACCTGGGGCACCATGTTAAGAAGGATGGGTTCATAGGAAATATAAACAGGTAATATTTCATTTTCTTAAATAGTTACAGAGGTATATTTAGCATAGTAAATTACACATGTTCCAAATGTACAGTCTGATATGTTTTGACACCTATGTCCACCTGTGAAACCATCATCACAATCAAGATAGTGAACATACCCGGCACCCCTCCCCAAAGTGACCTCCTGCTTCTCTGTATTCCTTCCTTCTTGCTTCCCGCCACCCCACCCCACGTCCAAGCAGCCACTGATCTGCCTTCTGCACTTTCAGGAGTTCTATAAAATGGAACCACGCAGTATGTAATTTATTATCTACCTTCTTTTTCTCAGTGTAGTTATTTTGAGATTCACTCAGGCTGTCTGTTGTGCATAGTTTCTTCTCCGCCCCCCTTTTTTTGTTGAGTAGTATTCCATTTATTTTTTAATAGTTTTCATCTCTTTTCATTGCTGAGTGATTGTATGTCTATACCAAAATTTATTTATTCACTGTCTATACCATTGTGTATCTATGCCACAGTTTGCTTATTCACCCACTGAGAGGCATATGTGGTTGCCTCCATAGCTTGGCATAAGAGTTCGTATTTCTCCAGTACTTACTTTGAGTCAAACACTTCTCTAAGAGCATTACATATGGATACCATTCAACTGAAGATGAGTTTACATCCTGATAAACCCATGGTAATTTAAAAATACAGATAAATTGAAAACAGTAGATAATGCATTGAATGCACCTTACCCCCAAGCATTGTAGCTCAGCAACACAGCACCTGTATCATTAGAATATCCACTCTCCATCCCTGAGATCTCCTGGCTGACTGGGAGCTGTAGCTCACTGCTGCCATCTCACATCTCAAGAAAGGATGGGATGGCGTAGTGCTAACCGCTGAGAAGATTCCAATTAAAAAGTCAAAGTGTGGTTTCTACTGAATGCATGCTCTTGCACCATGGTAAAAATTTTAAAAAAATCATCAAATTGAACTGTCCTAAGTTAGGTACCAACTGTATATGAAATAATTTAATTACTCAACCAACCCCGTGGCATGAGCTTCTGCTCCTCCTTTAATCCATGAACTGACTGAGGTCTGGAGGGGTTGAGGAACCTGCCCAAGGTCATGCATCTAAGTGGTAGGGCCAGGATTAACACCCAGACTGAACCGTTCTAGGGCCAGCATTGTCAAGTGTCTTGCAAAACTGCTACAATTACTTAGTACCATCCATCAGAGGCAAGGGTGAGGGGATGGTCCTTGTCCCACATTTCTGCAGCATCTATGTCTAACCACCACCCCTTCCCCACCTAAACTGTCCTGCCTGGAATTCAACTCTACTCCACACCCATTCCCACCATTGACCAAAGAACACTTCTAGGTATAAATTTGTTTTCAGGTCTAACAATAAAGTTACATAATACAGCTGGCTTCTTTTTTTTTTTTTTTTTTTTTAAGGTACTGGAGATTGAACCCAGGGGTATTCTACCTCCGAGCTATACCCCCAGCCGTATTTTTTATTCTTCATTTTGAAACAGGATCTCACTAAGTTGCAGAGGGCCTCACTAAGTAGTTGAGGCTGGCTTCGAACCCGGATCCCCCGGATCCTCTGGTCTCAGCCTCCCAAATACTGGGATTAAAAGCATGCACCACCACGCCTAGACTTCTGAAAACAAGTCAATGAAAATCAGGAGCATGACAATCAGGGATTGTCAAAGAGTAATGTCCTTCTGTTTGAGGGCCAAAAGACAGACATAATTCCTTTCTCGACGGTACCACTAGAAACGACCCAACCAACCCCATTTCTGAGAGCATAGGGCTTTCGCAGAATGCCTTTTCAGAGAAGTTGTTCAGATTCTGCTTTTGATTCTTTTTGGCTCCCTTTCCTCTTCCTCAGTTGCGAGGGCAGCCTGTGAATTACAGTGAAGCCCCACTGCTCTGAAGCAGTTGGAGTGGGGCCCACCCTGCCCCGGAAACTCCATTGTTTAAGGTTCCTATAAAGATTTTTTTTCTTTCTCCGACACACAGGAGAGCCAGGGCCCTGTGGCTGGGGGACGAAGGAAAGGGCATTTTCAGCCACGCCAGGGTGCACTGTAAATAATAACATGCTTGGGTATGTCCCTCCTGCTGAGCCTGTCTTACCACTTAGCTATCAGACTTTGATTTTGGTTAAATAAACATGAACTTGGGGACAACCAGCTTTTCTGAAAGTCTCCTTGCAGGGAGCCGGCTGGGCAAGGCGGCCTGGTCGGCAGCCAAGACAGGAGGGAGGCCTATTCACACGGAAACCTACTGCGGGTCTGGCGCTGTGCCTGGGCTGTGGGGGCCGCCTCGGATGTGCCAGATGTTGTCCCTGCATTCCCACCGTCTCAAGGGGAAGCCAGATGTTCAGCAGGAAAGAAGACAAGTGGAAGGGACTGCAGGTCAGCTCTGTCCTGTGAAGGGCAGGCGCAGAGAGCAGAGCACCTGACTCTGAGCACTGGGAACGCGTGCCTGGGCCAGGGACACTTAACTGGTCCCTCAGGATGAGTCTGGACTGCTTGGATGAAGAGGCTGTAGAGGACGAGGGGGGTTAGGCAGAAGGGCAAGCGTGGGAAAGCCTCCTGTAGGCCCCGAAACCAGCCCAGGGGCTGGAGGGGAAGAGCGGGGCGCTCAGGGGCCCACACCAGGGTTTGTTTTGCTGTGTTTCAGTTTACAAACACTGCCTCACATACTCCTCCCCATGACACCTTGAGGAGGTGCCATTCACTCCGCCGTACTGACAGAGACAGACTTCCAGAGAGGAACCGATGTGCCTGCTTCTGTAGCTGGAAGTCACGAACGTCGTTTAGCTTCACAGAGCCCTGACCGTGGTGTCCCGCGTGATCTCCGCAAATCCTTTGAAATGTGCCTCCTGTATGTATTATTTTCAGTACTAGGGATTGAACCCAAAGGCATTCTACCTCCAAGCTACACCCACAGCCCTATTTATTTATTTATTTATTTATTTATTTATTTATTTATTTATTCATTTATTCATTTATTCATTTATTGTGGTAGTGGAGATTGAGCCCAGGGGCATTCTACTTCTGAACTACACCCACAGCCCTATTTTATTTTCTTTTAATTTTGAAACAGGGTCTTGCTAGGTTGCTGAGGGTCTTGCTATGTTGCTGAGACTGCCCTCAATATTTCTTATTTTGGAACAGGGTCTCACTAAGTTGCTGAGGGTCTTGCTAAGTTGCTGAGGCTAGCCTTGAAACTTCAATCCTCCTGTCTTAGTTTCCCAAGTCTGAGGATTACAGGTGTGCACCACCATGCCCAGCAATGTGTGTTTTGTGTGTGTGTGTGTGTGTGTGTGTGTGTGTGTGTGTGTGTGTGTGTGGTACTGGAGATGGAACTTAGGGGCATTCTACCTCCGAGCTATTCCTCGAGCTCTATTTTTTAGTCTTTTTTTTTTTTTTTTTTTGCGATACTGGGGATTGAACTCGGGGGCATTCTACCTCCGACCTATACCCTCAGCCCTATTTTTTATTCTTTTATTTTGAAACAGGGTCTCACTAAGTTGCGGAATGCCTCACTAGGTTGCTGAGGCTGGCCACGAATTCCGGATCCTCTGGTCTCAGCCTCCCGAATGCTGGGATTACAAGTGTGCGCCACCATGCCCAGCTTTTTAGTCTTTATTTTGAAATGGGGTCTCACTAAGTTGCAGAGTGCCTCACTAAGTAGCTGAAGCTGGCCTCAAACCTAGATCCTCCTGTCTCAGCCTCCCAAGTACTGGGATTACAAGTGTACACCACCACGGCCGGCTCAATGTGCCCATTTTATTTATTTATTTATTTATTTATTTATTTATTTATTTATTTATTTATTTTGCAGTACGGGGATTGAACTCAGGGGCATTCTACCTCCAAGCTATACTTCCAGCCCTATTTTTTATTCTTTTATTTTGAAACAGGGTCTCACTAAGTTGTGGAGTGCCTCACTAGGTAGCTGAGGCTGGCCACGAACTCGGATCCTCTGGTCTCAGCCTCCCAAATGCTGGGATTACAAGCACACGCCACCACACCCGGCGAATGTGCCCATTTTAAAGAAGAAACTGAAGCTCAGAAAAGTTTTGCTTCAGGTGACATAGTCAGGAAGCACCTGAGCCCCTGGATCCCTGAGGTTCTGCCCTGAAGCTCCTTCCCTCCCTCCCTCCCTCATTCCCTTTCTCTCCTGCTCCCTATGTCTCCGTCTCTATTTCTTACTCTGACTCTGTCTGCCCATCTGTCTCTCCCTCCTTCAACAGTGCCTTTCAAACTCGAGTATAAGAAAATACTAGGGAGCTTTTTAGAAAGGGCAGGGGCTCTGGCCTCACCCAGATGATCTGCTTACTGAAGCCAGAGGGGCAAATCACTCAGCCCAGACCACTTCCACTCCTAGATTTTCACTGTCCCTGTGGGGGGTGAGTGGATGGTGCCTAAGCCAGGAAAGGCAGAAGTGGCCTTACAAACGTGGCATCTGGTAGCATGGTGGTCATGATGGGGACTATGGGATGAGGCCTAAGACTTCCATTTATCCCCCAAAACCTTGTAGAACTAGTTGACTCTTTAACCAAATGCAATTCCCTTTTTTTTTTTTTTTTAACTGGTACATTGTAATCATACATCTTTGTTAGGTACAAGCTGGTAAAGGCATACATGCACACATCTCTTATTTAACGCTTCCCCAATTCCCATCCCATTCCCTCTCCCTCCCTCCTTCTCAAGTTCAGTTTAATGATTGACTGATATGTTTGTGAAAGTACATCATGTGCATTAGGGTGTTTCCCTCCCCTCCCCATCACCTTCAGTTAAGTCACCTTCTTTGCTCATCTAAGGTTTCTCCTTCTTCATCTGGAGTCCCTCTTATGTCTCACTTTCTCCCTAGCTTCCGCATATTAGGGAGAGCATATGATTTTTTACTTTTTGTGACTGACTAATCTCACTTAACATAATGTTTTCCAGTTGCATCCATTTCCCTGCAAATGACATGATTTTGTTCTTCTTTGTGGCTGAGTAAAATTCCATTGTGGACATATCCCATAGTTTTGTAATCCATTCATCTGTCGATGGACATCTTGGCTGGTTCCATAGTTTGGCTATTGTGAATTGAGCTGCTATAAACATAGATACACATGCATTGGTCTGCTAGTTTGGTTTCCATTCTTTTGGGTAGATACCCAGAAGTGGTATTGCTGGATCATATGATAGGTTCATTCCCATTCATCTGAGGATACTCCATACTGTTTTCCAAAGTGGTTGCACTAATCTGCAATCCCACCAACAATGTATTAGGGTTCCCACTTCTCTACACCCTCGCCAGCATTTGTTGTTTGTGTTTTTGATGATTTCCATTCTAATTGGGGTTAGGTGAAATCTCAGGGTAGTTTTGGTTTGCATCTCTCTGATTGCTAATGATGTTGAACATTTCCTCATAGATTTATTTGCCATTTGTATTTCTTCCTTTGTGAGTGTCTATCTAGTTCACTTTCCCATTTTTCAAATTGGGTTATTTGTTTTCTTAGTGGTAATTTTCTTGAGTTCTCTGTATATTCTGGATATCAGTCCTCTATCGGAGGAGAAGTTGGTAAAAATTTTCTCCCATTCTGTTGGCTCTCTGTTGAGGTTCTTGATAGCTTCCTTTGCTGCACAGAAGCTCTTCAGTTTAGCCAAATGCAGTTCTAATCTTGATAAAAATTTAAAAAATAAAATGAGGGGGTTGGCTTGATAAGCTCTAAGACACCCCCCTCTTATCATCTGTGCTTTGTCCAAATTTCTGATTAAAACTCAAATCCAAGAGCCTGCTGCGTCAGCACTGCTTGGAGAGCTGGTTAACCACAGAACACATCGGACTTCACCTCCCCAGGCTCTGTGGCTTTCTGGTCTCCTCTGATCTAACTTGACCTAGTTGAATGGGAAGAGAACTTGGAATACCTATAGGAGTAAGGTTATTACCTTAGAATGCATTAGAGGCAAGTCATAGAAACCACTGGAGATATAAACAAAAAGGGGAGGTGTGTCCATGACACAGGGGTTCTTGAAGAACAGTTGGGTCTAGAGAAAGGATAAGTCATCTGAGACTCTCCTTTTTCATTTTTTTCTTTCTGTCTGTCTACATATCAGCTTTCCTGGTTTCCCTAAATCATCTGGTAGAACACAGACACATCACAGCTCTCCCTCTCCTCCATATAAACACCCTATTTCTTGTACAGTTTCAATATACACTGCATTGTCCATGAACGCTGCCATGCATAAAGTGAGGGGAAATCATACTTTCTATCACTTACTTTTACTTTTTACTTTTCATAAAACATCATTATATACAGGTGCCTTTTGAACTATGTATTAGTGTTATTTTGGGTGTTGTTGTTGTATGTCAAAAACTAAACTCCATATAACTTAAGTAAAAAGGAAATTCAACATCCGTGAAATACAGATGTTTTCCAACTTCAGGCATTCATGGATCCAGGCACTGCCTTTCTCTTGCCACCCTTCAGTTCTGCCTTTCTCTCCATGTGGGCTTCATTCACTTCTTCAACAGATGGCTGCCTCCACCTGGCTTGGAAAGAGGACTGCAGTAGCTCCAGCCTGTGGTGGTTACAGCTCATATACCCAGGACACTGCTTCTCAGTGGGAGGATAGTAGCGCCCCCTAGGGAGCAGCTTGAAAATTTGTGAGGATGGTGTTGATTGACATAATGAGGAGGAGCTACTGCTTGGATTTAATGCTTGACATACTGCAAAAAGCTGCCCTGTATCCCAAATAAATTGCTAATTCCCCATTGGGCTTTATTTGGGTGGAAAGCCTTTTTATAATTGAGTCTAGGCTCAATTTGATATATAAATAAAGTGCTTCTTGCAGTTTTTTTTTTTTTAATTCAGTACTCGGGATTGAACCCAGGGATGCTTTACTTCTAAGCTACATGCCTAGACTCTTTTTCTTTTTTATTTGGAAACAGGGTCTCATTAAGTTACCTGAGCTGGTCTCAAACGTTTGATCCTCCTGTCTCAGCATCCCAGGTGCTGGGATTATAGATGTGTGCTACAGTGCCTGGCTCTCTTGCACAGTTTAAATATACACTGAATTGTCCATGAATACTACAATATATAAAAAGAGGGGGAACTGTATTTCCTTTTGTCTGAAATTTTAGCAAGGAATGTTTGCTGTTCTATTGTTTCAGAAACCATATCACCGATGACCATGCCACTCCTCGTACTGGAAAAGGCACCCAGCACACCAGCATACACCTCATCTGAGCACCACACTCAAGCTGGCTCTGCACAAGCTCTGCACTGCATCTCCAGTGTGAGCATGCATTACATATTGATGCACTATTATCTTATTATATATCATCTTCATAAATTGTTTTTATGTTGTTACAAGCTTTTTATTTATCTTGTATTGTAATGAAGGCATTATATTAAATTTCAAATGACATTATCAATAAATTCCCTTTGAGTATATTAAAGGGATAATAAAGAAGGAAATGTTGGATTTGAGAAACATTGTCTAGGAGGCAGAGTGCAGCCCACTCTTTTACTCTCTTTTCTCTCTCTGTCTCTCTCTGTCTCTCTCTCTCTCTTTGGTGATATTGAACCCAGGGCCTCATGCATGCTAGGCAAGTACCCTATCACTGAGCTACATCCCAGCCCTTTTATTTTGAGACAGGCCTCATTAAATTGTGTAGACTGAGCCGGGCATGGGAGTGCATGCTTGTAATCCCAGTGCTTGAGAGGCTGAGACCAGAGGATCTGAGTTCGCGGCCAACCTCAGCTACTTAGTGAGGCTCTCTGCAACTTGGTGAGACCCTGTTTCAAAATAAACAATAGAAAATAGGGCTGGGAGCCGGGCGTGGTGGCGCACGCTTGTAATCCCAGCATTCGGGAGGCTGAGACCGGAGGATCCGGGTTCACGGCCAGCCTCAGCTACCTAGTGAGGCACTCCACAACTTAGTGAGACCCGGTTTCAAAATAAAGAATAAAAAATAGGTCTGGGGGTATAGCTCGGAGGTAGAATGCCCCTGAGTTCAATCCCCAGGACCA
>PVLC010006389.1:0-10969 GCA_004027655.1 Graphiurus murinus
AAAAAAAAAAAAAAAAAAAAAAAAAGGCTGGGGAAGTAGTTCAGATATAGAATGCCCTTGGGTTAAATACCCAGTACCATAAATAAATAAAAATAAATAATAAAATAAAATGCAGGCTGTCTAGTTACATTTGTATGTCAAAAAATGACAAATAATTCTTTTTGGACAAGTCTGGGACATTTTTATACTGGATAATAGTAGTTTGCATGGAAATCAAATTAACTGGACATCCTGTAGTTAATCTGGCACCAGCACACTTTAAACTTTTGCTTGGGTAAGACTCCTTTGGGTACCAGGTTAAAAATGCAGATTTTGACTCAGTGGGTCTAACGAGGGGCCTGGGATTCTGTGTCACTGTGGGATTCTGTGGGTGACACTGGTGCTGCTGGCCTGAGGTCCACACCTTGAGGAAGTGCCCACAAATCCTCATGGGAGTAGAGGGAGAGTCTAAGAACGTAAATTTGCTGCCCATCATGAAGACTGAGAAATGGTTGTTAATTATAAGCATGGTAATAATTTGGAAAGGGTGAGTATGTGGGGGTTTCTCTGAGTACGGGGGACTTCTCAGCAAGTGCACTTCAACAGCTGCAAACCCTCCATCTCTGATCTGCTCACTGCAGCTGTTCCCGTCACTCGGTGCTGCTCCTTGGGCCCCTGCACCGGGGGATTCTGTATGCACAGCAACACTGTGGACCTGCTTAGCACATTGGAGATGGCTGGCTAATTCACCTCTGACTTCCCTCACTCAACACTGAACCAGGCTCACTGTGCTCAAAGTGCTGTGGGAGATTCAGAGCTCTTTAGGTTACAAGTGACAGAGACCCAAGTGGAATTAGCTGAAGGCCAGCATGGGGATTTCCTAGGAGTCTGGAGAGACACACTCAAGGAAACAAGAGCAGAAACACCAAAAACCTGAGGAAGGCTGAGGACATCGGGGGCACCTGAGCCTTATAGCCTGGGCAGCTGAACTTGGCCAGCCATTCTCTCTCCCCATCTCTCAGTACCAACATTTCAATTTTTGGCAAAATAAGCCGGGCGTGGTGGCGCACACTTGTAATCCCAGCATTTGGGAGGCTGAGACTGGAGGATCCGGGTTCGCGGCCAGCCTCAGCTACCTAGTGAGGCACTCTGCAACTTAGTGAGACTCAGTTTCAAAATAAAGAATAAAAAAATAGGGCTGGGGGTATAGCTCGGGGGTAGAATTCCCCTGGGTTCAATCCCCAGTACTGCAAAAAAACCCCCCCAAAATCAATTTTTGGCAAAATATACATAAAATTTACCATCTTAACTGTGTGTGTGTGTGTGTGTGTGTGTGTGTGTGTGTGTGTGTGTGTGTTACTAAGGATTAAACCCGGTGGGTGGGGGGAGTTCTGCCTTTGAACTATACTCCTAGCTCTATTTCATTTTTCTTTTTAAGTTTGAAACAGAGTCTCACTAAGTTGCCCAGGCTAGCCTCAAACCTGGGATCCTTCTGTCTCAGTTTCCTAAGTACTGGGATTACAGGTATGCTCTACCTCACCCAGCACAGTACTTCTTTTCTAAGATGCATTTAAAACTTTACCTTTGTGATATTTCTGAATCTGGGACAAAGGTGTATCTTACTATTGACATGCACACATGCACATTTAATACTGTATTGTTTTGCCCCTAAAAAGCAGTTATTAAGTCAGCAAATGCTTGTGTGTGTGTGTTACTGGGGATTGAACTCAGGGGCATTCTACCTCCGAGCTACATCCCCAGCCCTATTTATTTTTTTTATTTTGAAACCGGGTCTCACTAAGTTTCAGAGTGCCTCACTAGATAGCTGAGGCTGGCAGCGAACCAGGATCCTCCAGTCTCAGCCTCCCAAATGCTGGGATTACAAGTGTGGGCCACCATGCCTGACAAGCAAATGCATTTTAGGACACATGTTGATTGAGACTTGAGGGTACACAGTAGCCATATCATAGAAGCAATACTGCTATTAAGTAACAATTACTACTTAACCTCATTGTCCTTCAGGTTTAGAGGAGCTTGCTACTGAGTTGAGCACCTTTCATAGGCATCATCTCACACATTATCTAAACACCTCATTCCACAGATGTCAAAGTGAGACAGGGAAAGGTGCTATTTTAAAAGCGAATTGTAGCTCCTGTATTTCTGACTTCCAAGCTTGATGATTGTCTCAGTGTTAACAATAGTAAAATAATTATAAATAGTAAAAGATAAATAACCCGCAGGTTAGGTCAGATTAGGAGAGAGCAACCAGACAGGAGAGGCACCAGAGAATCTGCAAGGATACTGGTGTGGAATACTTTTTTTTTTTGGTACAAGGATTGAATCCAGGGACATTCTACCTCCAAGCTATTCTCCCAGCCCTATTTTTTTGTTTTGAAACAAGGCCTCACAAGTTGGTGAAGCTGCTCTTGAATTTGTGATCTTCCTAGCAAGTACTAGGATAATAGGTGTGTGCTACTGCACTCGACTGAAGTAGTACTGGGTATGGAAACCAAGGGCATTCTACCTCTGAGCTACACTCCTAGCCCTATTTTATTTATTATTATTATTTATTTATTTTTTGTGGTATTGGGGATTGAACTCAGGGGCATTTTATCTCCGAGCTATACCCCCAGCCCTATTTTTTATTCTTTATTTGAAACAGGGTCTCATTAAGTTGTGGAGTGCCTCGCTAAATTGCTGAGGCTGGCTGCCAACCTGCTATCCTCCTGCCTCAGACTCTCAAGAACAAGGATTACAAGCGTGTGATACTACACACACGGCGTTGAACTACTCTTTTAAAATATGTGCTGTAAAGCTGTGTGTCTGTAGTCCCAGGACTCGGAGGCTGAAGTGGGAGGATCCGAGTCCAGGGATTCGAGGTCAGCCTGGGACAACAAAGCTAGACCCTATCTCAAAAACCAAAACCAAAACCAAACCAAACCAAACCAAAATACACACACACACACACACACACACACACACACACCTAATTGTAGCAGCCAACAGGCAGCCAGCGCTTACTGACATCCAGACTCGGGGAAGTAGTGAATTCTCGGCTGCTATGATCGGCATTCGTTGTAGTAGGCAATGTGAATAGTCACAGTGATACACGCATCCGGAGCGTCTCCGCGATTTCGAGCCCAGGGTCTGGATGCCCAGCGTGTCACTTTTTTTTTTTTTTTTTTTTTGCGGTACTAGGGATTGAACTCAGGGGCATTCTACCTCCGAGCTATACCCCCAGCCCTATTTTTTATTCTTTATTTTGAAACAGGGTCTCACTAAGTTGCGGAGGGCCTCACTAGGTAGCTCTGGTCTCAGCCTCCCAAATGCTGGAATTACAAGCATGAGCCACCACGCCCGGCTCAGCCTGTTACTTTCGATGTGACCTGACCTCTCGTCCTCTGTAAGTGGGGACAGGTCTCATTACGAGGCCCAGTTATGTTAGCACCTATTTGAGGTACACAGCATGTCAGGACTCGAGGGAGGAGGAAAGCGAGGCTGAGAGGGTCGGCAGGGATAAGCTCAGCCTGGCGCGGTGCCTGAAGCGCAGCACTGTCCAGTAGCCAGAGGGCCAGGGTCTCGGGGAAGGAGTCCTTGGGCACCTCCCGGAGCGGAAGGGGTTATAGTAATAGAGACGACAGGAGGACCAGGTGGCGCGAGCGTCCCCGCGGCGGCGCGGTCAGGAGACCGCGCAGGCGCCAGCGGCCGGCGGGGGGCCACCCGGCACCCGGAAGTGTGCGCCTAACGGACCGCGCCGCGCCTGCTGTCCTGGGAGGGGCGGGGCTGGCGCCCCTTGGCGCGAGGCGCCATAGAGCGGGGACGGAGGACCCGGGTCCTAGACGCGTCCGGAAGTGACTCCCTCCGGCAACGTTCCGCACCATAGAGCTGGGGGGCGGCGGCCAGGGGTCGCGGGGCCTGCCTGCCTAGAGCGGCAAGGAGAGGGTGGCGGCCCGGCGGAGGGGGAGGGAAGGGGGAGCGGCGCGGGCGGAAGCGGCCGGGAAGGTCACTTCCGGCCTGGGCGCCCGTCCCCCTGACCCCAGGGTCTGAGTCGCCGCTGCCGCCTCTGCCACCATCCGCGAGGCAGGCGCGAGGAGGAGGAGTGCGGCACGGCGGCCCCGGGACTGAGGAGGTGAGGGCGGGCGCAGGCGCGTGGGTGTGTGCCGGAGGCTGCGGTGGGCGCGCGTCGGGTGGCCAGGCTTCTCCAGGGGTGGGTGGGGAGGCGGGCGGACGAGCACGGCTCGGCGGGCGAGCGCGCGTGCGCGTCATGGGGGGGGCGTGAGCGGGCGCGCGGCCGAGGACTGCGCGTGCGTGCGGTCTTGGGCAGTGCGCGTGCGCGGCGTGAGCGGGCTCGCGGCCCGGACCCCGGCCCGGGCCTCGGTCGTACCCCTCTCTGCACCTTCGTCGCCTCTCGCGGCCGGAAGTGCTGGCGACTCTTGGGGGAAGTTGAGGCCGGTTGGGGGAAGGGGCCTCGCGGCTGGCTGGACTGGCCGGAAGCGGCGGCCCAGGGACAATCTCGGCCCCCAGGACTTCTGCGTCCTCTCCTTTCCCTTTGCAAGTCAGCCCGGCCCGTTGCTGCTCCGGGCAGGTTGCGCTGGCCTTTGATCCAGCGGATAATTACGGAGATTCCAGCCCCGGAGGCCCATTCATTCCCCCGCGCGCTAGCGGGCAGCAGGAAGCGTGTCCCGGGAGGGGAAGCGGCCAGGCCAAGGTCAGCGCCGCGTGGCCTGTGCGGCTGGACCAAGACAGAGGCCTTCCAGGGGCGGGTTCGGGGCTGGGCCGGACGCCGAGCCCCGCCCCTCTGTCGCCTTCCCCCCACCCCCTTCAGCAGTGGCGTCGGTCACAGAGGTGTGACCCCCAGTTCCTGGAACTGCGGGCCTTGGGAAGAGCCACCCAAGGAGTGTGGTTGGAGGCCTTTTTCTATGCCAGTGCTGTACAGGGCACGAAGGACAGGGTGATGAGCAAGGAGTGGGGTGGAAGGCAGAGACCGAGACATGACATAGAGTCAGCACCCGGCTAAAGTTTGACACAGCCCAGTCTAAGGGAAATTTTCAGGCTTTGGGAAGGGAGTGACTTGATTAGTTTTCTCTATGGTTTCCTGATTCCAGGCTTGGTGGTGTTGGGTAGTGAGTAGAATCCAGTTGAGTCTGGCCTAAGTTCTGGGGAAGTACAGTGTCCTTTACCGTGTCTAAATTGCTCTGGAAAACCAGAAGCCTCTGGCCAAGTACATTTGACATTCCCTTGCTTCTCCCCCACCCCCCCTTTGTCCTCCTGCATCTGCCCAGAGGACATTTTAATCAATTTACATCAGTTTCCTCCCAGGATTGTCTCATGACTTAACCTTCCGAACTGGCCTGTGGGATGGGAAGGGGTCATCACTATACCTGTCCCATGGTGAAATGCCAGAATGAGCAGCAGGCACCTGGGGATACTCCCCAAGAGCCCTGGGGCTCATATCTCTGCTCTATCCCTCCTTACTTCCATTGTCTTAGACAAGAAACTTCACCCTGTTTCCACCTGGACAGAATAGGCTGACAATGGCAGTGTTGACTGTGGACAGGTCTTTATTCTCTCCTTTCAGAGCCAGGGCAGATCTCAAGAGGTTGATTTAAAGTACTGGAGAGGAGCCGGGTCTGGTGGTGCATGCTTGTAATCCCAGCATTTGGGAGGCTGAGAACAGAGGATCTGGGTTCGTGGCCAGCCTCAGCTGCTTAGTGAGGCACTCCACAACTTAGTGAGACCCTGTTTCAAAATAAAAAATAGGGCTGGGAGTCTAGCTCAGAGGTAGAATACCCCTGAGTTCAATCCCCAGTACTGCAAAAAATAAATAAATAAAGTACTGGAAAGAGCTGTCTTATCTCTTCCAGTTCTGTGACCTTGGAGGTGTTATTACCTCTTTCCCAGGCTGCTTCCTCTTTCATTCCCCAAAGTGAAGATCGTGGTCACAATTGTTTGTGTAAGCCCAGTGCGTCAAGACTGCAGACATGGGTGATTCTAGTACATTGCTGTGGGGGCCCAGTCAGAGTGGGAGAGGAGGGTACTGAGGTCCCCTGAACCAGACCCAGTGGCAGGTGGCACCAAGCACCTTGTCAGGAACCACACAGTCTTTTCCTGGAGCAGCTCAGACCCAGGAGGAAGACTGGGCTGAATGCCGGGGAGGTTTGTAGAGTGGCCTCAGGAGCTCAGAGGGAGGGCATTGTGGTCAGGGTGGGTGTGCAGGGGAAATGGCAGGTCTTGAGGGCAGACTGGAGGAATAGCCTAGAGAACCCCAGGACTGCAGGGGAGGGTGGCAGTAAGTACAGTCCAAGGCCATCAACAACTGCACAGCTGCCCCAGGGATCTTCCTTCCATAGCCACTGATGGGCACACAGCTATGGGAGCTCCTGTGCACAAACACCTCATATTCCTCCCTAAATCTCGTTTGGTTCCCCCTGGGTGATTTCCAAGGCCATTTGAGGCATTGGGCCCCTGTCCCGTGATGCTTGTTGAGTACTGGGCAGGTGTGTCTGGTGCTGTGTCTGGTACTCACTGTCCTAAGTTTCTGAGTCCTGGGACAGAAGTTTTCACTCCCACTTTAGCAGGATGGGATGGAGGCTCAGATCTCTGTTCAGGAGCCACAAGACCCACAGCAGCATCAGAACAGGATCCTATGTGTAATTACAGAACTGGCCTTTGACCTAAGGCCACCTTCTTTGCTGATTTGATTCTTTTGGGTCTGGAAGAGGCAGACCTGTTCTGAAGTCCTCTTAATCATTGGGTCTCTGGGCTCTCTGTTCTGTGGGATGCACTGTCCTATGGACTCCATGCAGGGCTGCTGGCTGTTTCGAGGGGTTCTGAGACCCAGCCCCTTGTTCTAGGGACAAACCTTGGAGTGGGAGATTGTGCTAGCCAGTTGGATGGGGGAGCTGGGACAGTCACACTACTAGTGCCAGTGGCTCTGTCCTAAAAGTGCAGAGAGCTGTTCCTCACTGCCATAGAGGAGTCCACCTAAGCCCCAGGGCAGACCCATTTCTGGGGCCCGGGGGCTGGCCACAGGGGCTCTCCTGGTGGTTTTTCTTCTGTGTCTGCTTTGGCTTCTTGCCCTCTCCCTTTGGGCTTGTAGAGCAGTGGCTTCTCCCCTGTGCTCAATGGGATCCCTGTCCAGCTCCCTGCTAGGTGCCTGGCCTTGTGGTGGTTGATGCTGGGGACCCGGGGATGCAGTGGATGAAGTCCCAGCCTTAAAGCTAGGGGTCAGGCCATGCAGAGGTGTGGGTTCCTGCGGCTGCTGTCTGCAGTGCTGGGAATGGCCCCTGCCCTCCCTGAGGACACAGTCTCCAAGATGCTCCACGGAGCTATGGAGGTAAGGTAGGAGCCCCTCCTGGGGACATGGGTCTCACACCCAACCACAGACACTAAAAAGAAGCAGACAACAGTGTCCTGCAAGTCAGCCTGGCAGATGGGCTTTGACTTCAGGCTTCTGCCTTGTGGCTGTGTGACACTGCATTAGCCACTCAACTGTCAGCCTCGGCTTGGCTTCCTTGTCTTTGACACAGGGACAGCAGTGATGGTGTTTGCTCCATCCTTCCTCCAGTGTCTGCTGATGTGTGTTGGCAACTCTGTGCCACCTCTCAGTTGATCCTGATGCTAACCCTAAAGGATAGGACTCGCATGTGAATGCGGTGGAGCTGGGCTCTGACCTCAGCAAGGTGCCTGGAGGGATTGCCCTCTCGCCTCTATCTCTCCATGGTGGTTTAGGGGATCAGGAGCGGAGCTTATGTGCTTAGAGCACCTTGTACCCAGTGTCTGGGCTTAATCCGTATTTGATGAATGCGATGTGTTACCACTGGATAAAGAGGACCATTGGGGCTGAGGGAGGGAAGTCAGAGGCTACCCAGGGAGGTGCTGTCAATGATGGGCCTTGGCAAGTGGGCTTGGTGCCCCTCAGATCTGGAGAGAAGATCTAGAGAGTGCAGGCGGGATCCAAGACTGCACAAAAACCCAGGGGGAAGTGCACACCTACCCAGAGAGTGGCCCTACCCACGTGAGGGGTTCCAGGTGGGCTGTTCTTATTTGTCTGTATCGTTAATACATGCTTTTTTTTGTTTTTTGTTTATTTGTTTTGTGGTGCTGGGGATTGAACCCAGAGGCATTCTACCTCTGAGCTATACCCCCAGCCCTATTTTAATTTTATTTATGTATTTATTTTTTGTGGTACTGGGGATGGAACCTAGGGCCCTTATGCCCCCAAACCCCCAGACCTATTTTATTTTTTACTTAGAAACAGAGTCTCATGAAGTTGCTGAGAGCCTCACTAAGTTGCTGAGGCTAGCCTTGAACCTGGATCCTCCTGTCTCAGCCTTCCAAGTACTGAGGTTATAGGTGCATGCCAAGCAGTTGTAGGTTCACAACAGAATTGAGCGGAAGGTGCAGAGTTCCCAGATGCTCCTACCTGTACCCTCCCCATTGTCAGCATCCCACCTCACAGCTGTGCATACTTCTGGGAAAGTGTTTTGCTTGGTTTTAGAAATTTTTAGTTATTCACCAGTGTCTGAGAATTTGAGTGTTCAGAAATGGTCCTGAAGAGCTGGGTGTAGTGGCACACGCTTGTAATCCCAGTACTTGGGAAGCTGAGACTGGAGGATACAGGTTCGCAACCAGCCTCAGCAACTTAGGCCCTTCGCAACTTAGAGATACCCTGTTTCAAAATAAAGAATAAGAAAATGGACTGGGGTTGTAGCTTGGAGGTAGAATGTCCCTGGGTTCAATCCCCAGTACTGCAAAAAAAAAAAAAGAAAAAAGAAATGGTCCTGAAGATGTGCACGCATTGGGGTAGCAATTGACTAGGGATGATTTGATTACTACTTCTCCACAGTAGGTTAAGGTTCTAGAAGTGTCTTATGGAGAAAGGGGGCATGGTGGCAGGGGCTGAGACCCCTCTCTCCTGATGGTGCCTGTTTTCCTCTGTAAGCTGGCTTTCTTGGCTTCAAGTTGATGCTCCTGTACCCTGAGGAACATGGTTCTACCAGGGATCTGTGCATGCTCCTCAGGCTGCCCACTGGTTCAGTTAGGAGGCAGGCAGAGGTGTCCCGTCATCTCCCCTCATGTAGGAAAGGTGGGGAGACAGGAGGACCAGAACACTTGTTTTTCTCCATGCCACCTCTTAAGTACATCCCAATCTGAAGTACATGTAGTGTTCCCAGAGAACATGATCTACCGAAACTGGCTCCAGACTAGATGCAAGAGTCTCTGAGAAACTCAGCATTTTCCAAGAGTTCACTCCCAAGACAGACATAAGTGCCTGGTGGTGTCACAGACACAGCTTGAATGGTCAAGCCTTACCCCAGGGCTGAAGTGCTGAAGGCCTGGTGTTGGAGTGCTGGATGCAGAACTTGTGCAGATGTAGCAAGAGATCCAGGTGGGAGGCTTAGGAGGGGATGAGAATGGGGTTTCTAGGCCTGATATGAGGAGTGAAGGAAGTGAGGGAAGGAGGTGCTAGGGAGAGTAGAGAGGTTGCCCTGTGGGGCATCCTGGAAAGGAGAGAGGACAGCAGGCCAATGAAGTTGACCAGAGATCATCTGGTCAGTATATTCTGGGCTATCAAGTTGGGTAGGAAGCAAGCCATGTCATGTAATGTGGGCAGGGCTTTGGCTATGGAGGAAGGGACCGTTGAAGGGAGGAGCCTTAGGTGAAAGACCAGGGCAGGGTTCTCCAGAGAGTAACTAGGCCTGGCCAGGATCAGTGGTTGTGAACAGTGAAGTCTAGGGTCTGGAGGACAGAGTGAGTTTGCAGAGGAGATGACCAGATTGGGGCCCTAGGGAAGAATTTGGATTTTGGAGTAAATGCAGGGTGGTGGGGGCAGCTTGAGCAGGGAAGTAATATGAACTAAGTTGCTTTTTGTTGTTAATAGCAGCTTTATTGAGATAGGATTCTAGGATTCTTTTTTTTTTTTTTTTTTTTTTTTTTTTGTGGTTCTGGGGATTGAATCCCAAAGGCATTGTACCTTCGAGCTACATCCCCAGCCTGATTTTATTTATTATTTGGAAACAGGGTCTCTCTAGGTTGATGAGTCTCACTACTTACTGAGACTGTTTTCAAACCTGTGATCCTGTCTCAGCCTCCCAAGTACAGGGATTACAAGCGTGTACCACCACGCCCGGCTTGAGATAGGATTCTCATATGGCACAGTTCTTCCGTTTAAAGTATAAAATTCAGTGCATTTACCACTTTTATTTTATTTTTTTTTTGCGGTACTGGGGATTGAACTCAGGGGCATTCTACCTTTGAGCTACATCCCCAGCCCTATTTTTTATTCTTTATTTTGAAACCGAGTCTCACTAAGTTGCGGAGTGCCTCACTAGGTAGGTGAGGCTGGCTGTGAACCCGGATCCTCCGGTCTCAGCCTCCCGAGTGCTGGGATTACAAGCGTGCGCCACCACGCCCGGCTCATTTACCACTTTTAGTACATTTACCAACTTGTGCATCCATCACCACAAGAAACTTTGTAATGGTTTCATCATTGCCAAAAGAGGCTACCCACTAAGCAGTCACCCTCTCTGCCTACCCCGCCCCTGGGAACCATGAATCTACTTTCTCTATGAATTTGTTTCTTCCAAATATTTTGTACAAATTGACTCAGGCAGTGTGCGTCTTTTGTGTCTGGCTTACCCTGCAAACATGAAGTTTCCTGGATTTGTCCACTCTGTAGTGTGTGTCAACATGTCACTTTCTCTGTGGTTTAGTACTAGTCCATTGCACCGACAAGAGACCAGTTTGTTTATGTGTTCACCTGCCAGTGGACGTTTGGGTTGTCTCCACCTTTTGGCTGTTGTGAATGTTGCTTAGATTTGTGTGAAGATCTGTCTTCTCTTGGGTGCTTAGGAGTGGTGACATCTGAAACCATAGTGTGTCACACATCAGGTGCACCCATCAGCAGTGCCTAAAGCTTCCAGTGTCTCCCAGTTCTCAGCAGTACCTACTGTTTTGTTGTGCCCAGCCCAGTGAAGTACTATTGAGG
>PVLC010006389.1:18140-46725 GCA_004027655.1 Graphiurus murinus
CCCCCCCCCCCCCACACAAGAAGCATCTCCTGAGATTTATGTTTCCCCTCCAATTAGCCTCTGGAGAGGTAGTCACTTTGTCAGGGGCCACAAGTAGCTATTTACAGTTCCTGTGCCGTATTGCCATGCTGTGCAAGTTCCCTGAGTTGTCTGGGTCTGACCCTAGTGATTGGGGTTCACTTGGGCCTTTTGGGGAGGATGTCTGCGCGTCTGTTTTCCTGAGCCCCAGATATGGGAGCAGGCTGGGAGGGACTGAGGGTGGGACTCATCAAGCTTCATTTCCAGCAGCACCTGTCTGCACTTGTTGCTGTGGAAGAGGCGGGGAATGGTGTAGGTGTTGGGTCATTGCAGCCATCGAGGGGCAGGGGTGGGAGGACAGGGACACAACTGAAGGGCCAAGTTGACTGGTTGGTGGATGATTGGGGCCACATGGCCAGGATGTTCCTGAGGGTGGGGCCTGGCTGGGCCTCTGTTGAATGGCCCTGAGGGGCCAGGCTGTGACAGCTCTGCCACCTACAGGTGCCAGGGACATTCAGGGAGCCAGTCCACAGTGCCTCATGGAGGTGAGAGTTTGTCATTTTGGAAATTTCTTACTGTTCTTTTTGGCTATAGACGTTCACAACTCTGTGCCAGCCCTTCCGCCCCCTACTGTACCAGAACCTCCCTCATTATGGAATACTAGCTGCTTGGTACCTCTGCCATTCCTTGATCCCATGCAGTGGCCCTAGTTCCCTCTACCCCTGAATACTAGGGTCATTTAGTCATCATCTGAGAATCAATGCCCATGGAGGGCTATTTCCCTTCTTTGCCCAGGGCCTTGCTGGGCTAGCCTGAGGGCGTGTGTGCATGCCTCAGCCTCTCACCCTTGCACGTAGCTGAGGATGCTGTGTGGTCATGGCAGGGCAGGCCTGGCATCAGGAGCCCTTGCCTCATTAGTTGCTGCCCAGTCGGCTCTGCTGGATAGCTACCTATTCCAGGCTTGAGGACCTCCGTCAAGGTTCAGGATCCTCCTATGTATCATCCTGTTTAAATCCGATGCACTGTTATCCTCCATCTTGCCCATGAGGACACCCAGGCATGGAAGTAGAGTTGTTGCTTGCCCAGGATCCTAGCTGTAGGTACAGCTGAGGCAGGAGGCCAGGTGGTGGCCGCAGCCTGTGTGACTTCTTGGGCTGAACTTCTCCCTGTAAAGATGCCCCAGGCCATCCCTCCATAGCCTCTGGGGTGCATTTTGTGGGCTTCTGTCTGCCATGCTATCCATGCACTTGGGATCCATCTACGCAGTGCCTGCTCTTGGGGGCCCTCAGTCCCATCTGATGTCCTGTAAATTCTCTTTTCATATTGTCCCCTTCCAACAGGGACCCAGACATGGAGCTGCGGGAAGAAGCCTGGTCTCCGGGGCCGCTGGATTCTGAGGACCAACAGATGGCCAGTCATGAGAACCCAGGTGAGGTGGCCTTGGTGGTTCCTGTCAGTCAACCCTGACACCCTTCCAAGGGAGGGTGAAACCCTCTTCCTCTGTATCCCCTTCCTGTGGCTTTGGGATGCCTGGCCTCCTACCCCCTTCTTTCCTTCCTTAGGTTCTGTATTCCTGGTTTAGAGGGAATGTCGGGTCTCCAAGTGTCTTTGCAGTGGGATCATCCTGGGGCCCTGGGGACACCTTTGATGTGTCCTCTTTGTGTTTCCAGCCTGGGGCAGCACCTTGCCTGTTGGTGAGGACACGCCCTCCTCTTCCTCTAACCCCCCACTCTGGTTCCAGGTGGCCCCTTGACTCCCTGGCGGGCAGCCCAAATGCAGGGGCTGGGAGGTGATGGGTGAGTGAATGGCTAGGATGGATGGTGACATGGGAACCTGA
This sequence comes from Graphiurus murinus, assembly GCA_004027655.1. Lineage (NCBI taxonomy): Eukaryota > Metazoa > Chordata > Mammalia > Rodentia > Gliridae > Graphiurus > Graphiurus murinus. Next base: position 19,996 of record PVLC010006389.1, read on the forward strand.
GGGCACATGTTGATGTTCCAGGGAAACCTTGAGTGGGTTTTATTGTGGAAAATTACACTTTTAAATGTTGGCAATGTGTTCTGTTTATTTAATAAAGCATTGTTTGGGTTTACCAAAACTCATCTGTGGGCTGAATTAGGCCCAGGTTTATTTGCTGAGACCCTATGCCAGCCCACTGACACCCTCACCCCTTCCTCCACTGAGTTGACGACATCCCAGTGATCATAAGGCCCCTGAGAGTAGTGTGGCACTAGGGTGCCCCTGAGAAGGCCTCCAGTGACACAAAGGTCCCTGCAAACACTGTGTATCTTTACCTGGGGCAGGGGGCTTTGCCCTGGGACTTAGCTTCCTCTCTGCAACACCACACCACCTTCAGTGCTTCTCAGACTGTTGTCTAGGCCCAAGGTGACACCATAGTGGCCTGTGTTTGCACACATGAACACAGCTATGTGTGTCTGTCTGCATGGGACCAGAGTAAAAAGTCTGGCACAAACCCTGACTTCTAGAAGCACATGCTGATGTTGCTTTTGCTGCTTCTCCTGCCCTTTGTCCTATTTTGTAAGTGCTAGGCACTGTCCACAAGGTCCGGTGACCACTGGTGACTCAGCTCCACACTTCTCACGTGGTACTGAGAGAGCAAGGACATTTAACAGAACCGAGAAGTGTGTTTTCTTTCTGAATAGATTGGTTTACCCAGGGCATTTGTGTAGCCTTAGAAGTTTTATCAGTTTTTGAATACTTCTGGGAAGTGTGCTCAGATCCTCCACACTAATACTATTACTGAGAATGGCACTTCCTGTTAAACTAATACTGAGAGTGCACTTCCTGTGTGTCATGTCATCTCATTGAATTCTCACAGAGCCCTGTGTGGTGGGGCTACCTGCCAGTCATTCCTGTTTTCCAGAGGGTGCTGCAGGAGCCTGAGCCTTTTGTCCTGGATGTGGTGCAGAGGTGAACCCTATTGTCAAGGGCTGGAGCAGCTTTCCAGCCCATCTCTTGGGTGCCTGGCCTCCTGATGGCCTCTGCCTGGTGTTCCCAGTGTGGAGTGGGCAGAGCCATCCAGGCTGTGTTGGGCCTTAGCTACAGGATATGGATATTCTGAAAGGAAAATAATCAGAGGACTAGATAAGAAGACTAATCTAGTTCTGAGGAGGCAGCTTTCCCAGCAAGAAGTAGCTTTCAGCTGGTGTTTTGGAACCTACCAGCTGGGGTGGGAGGCTCCACCTCAATCCTGTGGACCAACAGTGCTCACCATTCAATGTGCCTTGGAATCACCTGGGAGAGCTTGCTTCACAGCTGCAGGCAGCACAACCCTCGTCTCCCAAGTTCTGGGTTTCCAGGCATGTGCCACCACACCTGGCTAAAACAAATCATTTCTAAATGAAGGCTAGAGGTTATGCAAAGTCCCTGAGAAGAAATCCAAAAGCAAGGAATATAGTACAAATGATAAGAAAACATCTCTGGAATTTAAAAGTTCCATGTTGAAAGAGTCAATCACAGATGTGAGGACATCAGCATGGATGAACACCAAGCACATACTCTATTAAAACCACTGAACTGCCAGGCGTGGTGGCGCACGCTTGTAATCCCAGCATTCGGGAGGCTGAGACCAGAGGATCCGGGTTCGAGGCCAGCCTCAGCTATCTAGTGAGGCCCTCAGCAACTTAGTGAGACCCTGTTTCAAAATAAAGAATAAAAAATAGAGCTGGGGGTATAGCTCAGAGGTAGAATGCCTCTGAGTTCAATCCCCAGTACTGCAAAAAAAAAAAAAAAAAAAAAAAAACAATAACCCACTGAACTATGAACAAAGAAACAAATTCTTTGGGCATCTTGGCAAAAAGAGCAAATGACTTCAAGTTAAAAAGTAAATGCAATTGTTGTCAAACTTCCTGTCGGCGGTGCTTTGGGCCAGAGGAAAATGGTGTAACTACGCTGATGATATTCAGTGAGAAGAGTGAGCCACGGATTTCATACTCGGCAACATTGGCATTCAAGTTCGAAGGGCACAGATGAGCAAGAAATCCTGTTCCTGTGAGCCTTTCCTCAGGAATCTGATGTGACCAAAGAAGAATGGGCCCGGCAGGTGGTGAGCAGGGCAGGCTTCAAGGACCGTGACGGGGTGAGGCTGTCCATGTTCATACCTGTCAACAGAGGTGTAGCTGTGAAAACTAAGTGGCCTCTTAGGTGCGGAGTGTGTCTGTGTGGTTGTCCTGAGCCTGCCATGTGGATTGAAGCCAGTGACTGCAGGTGAACCTCTGTCATCACCACGTCATTGAGAGCCAGGACCTTGGTGGGGAAGAAGGAAGATGCAGATGTACGAAGGAGGTCAGATAAAAATCTAGAGTCCCAAATTTGAAGGGAAAGTATCAATGTGAGCTTGTGAGAAGTTTTATTAAAAAAAAAAAAAAAAAAAAAAAGCAACCGGGCACATGTTTGTAATCTCAGTACTTGGGAGGCTAAGATAGCAGGATCACAGGTTTAAGGAAAGCTTCAGCAACTTAGTGAGACCCTTTTTCAAAATAAAAATAGAGCTGGGAGTGTAGCCCCTGAGTTCAATCTCCAGTAACACACAGGTTTGCGTATACACATATGCACACACACACACACAATGAGCATTTTCTGATCTTGCTTTTGAAATATAATTTCCCACTGAAAGAAGCCAGGGATTTCTGGTGAGACTGCTGCTTGCAGGTCTGGAGCATGGAAATAGATGGGGTGCTGTTGAAGGCCCCTGGGCCCTGAGGGCAGAGATGGGCACTTCCATTTTGAGTGAGTATAGTGGTTACAGCAAGTCCAGTCTATCAGCTACATATAAATTCATGAGTCTGTAAGGATGTCATGAAGCAGGAGACACCACCTGGGAGGAGGGCAGGAAGCCAACTCATTCTGAAAACGGGGTGTGTAAGGGGACACTTGTCGTGCCTTTTCCACATGAGCTTACCACTGGGCACCTGTTAGCCCCTGAGGGCAAGTCTAGAAATAATCCAGCTGCTGGGTAATGCACAAGAAACAGTAGAAGGCCCCTCTCTGCACCCAAGTCTACCAGGCTGCTAGCGTTACCTGTCGGTGGTTGTTGGTGTCACAAGAAGGGACATGGGCAATAGCAGGTGCCTTCTAGGAAAGAACAGGACCCCAGCTGTACCATACCCACCTTGAGTGATCTGCCAGTCCAGCTGCTGCTTGGCAGAGGCCAGGACATAGGCACCATGTGCAGAACCAGCATCTGGCTGACAAGACCAAGTAGCCCCTGTTCTTCAACAGGAACACTTCAAGGAACGGCAAGGGGCACGAACAGGGGTCCTCTTTGGGGACCAGCTCAGAGATGGACCAAAGCACAGCACTCAGGATGCACTCTTGGTGGCAGAGCTATGAGGAGTTGCAAGGAGTTGATAACACATGTCAGAACTTTGGGTCCTTGGGTGGGTAGTGTTTATGGGGACAGGGTGTGCAGGGACTCCACCTGGATGGCGAAGCTGCCTGACTTGATTTTGTCTTTTTATATTTAACTCTTCAGCTCTGCATTGGAATTGGGGCTCTTTGTGCCTGCCATGTGTTCAAATAAAATTGTAGCTCTCAGGCCAGGGATTTGCTTTGGGGGACCTGAATGGGGGGGGCTCTGGTGCTGCTGGCCCAGGTTCCTGTCCCAAAGGGCACATCCTTAAGAGTATGGGCTGCACAGGGAGAGGCAGCAGTGGAGGAACTTGTCATGGCTGTCTGGTAGGCCAAATCTGCATGGCTGCTTTCTGGTCATGTAGCCATGGGCTGTAAATTCCTAGTGCCTGGGTTCTCACCTGAAAGATGTGAATTTCATAATAACATGTAGCTGCTTAAGTGTGTAGTATGGCCCTTGGAGGGTCATGGCTCTTCACATGTTAGCCAATGATGGCATTGAAACACTTTGCCAGTGAGAGGGGAAACAATTTATGGTGGGTTGTAATTGTGGTTTCTGCTTTTTTTTTTTTTTTGGTTGATTGTACTGGAGAATTCATCTTCCAAGTTATACCCCTAGCCCTTTTTATGTTGGGTTTTTTGTTTGTTTGTTTTTGGTACTGGGGATTAAATCCGGGGCATTCTACCTCGGAGCTATACCCCCAGCCCTATTTTTATTTTGAAATGGCCTCACTAGGTTGATGAGAGTCTCACTACTTGCTGAGGCTGTCCTTGAACCTGTGATCCCCCTGTCTCAGCCTCCCAAGTACTGGGATTACAGACACACGCCACCAAGCTCAGTTTGTTTTTGAGTCTTGCTAGGTTCTTTTTTTTTTTTTTTTTTTTTGCGGTACTGGGTATTGAACTCAGGGGCATTCTACCTTCGAGCTATACATACCCCAGCCCTATTTTTTAATTCTTTATTTTGAAACCGAGTCTCACTAAGTTGCGGAGTGCCTCCCTAGGTAGCTGAGGCTGGCCGCGAACCCGGATCCTCTGGTCTCAGCCTCCCGAATGCTGGGATTACAAGCATGCGCCACCACTAGGTTCTTGTGAGTCTCACTAAGTTGCTGAGGCTGTCCTTGAACCTGTGATCCTCCTATCTCAGCCTCCCAAGTACTGAGATTATAGGTGTGTACCACCACATCTAGGTGTGATTCCTGCTTTGAAAGAAGTCTTCTGGATGCACCTGTTGAGACCCTCGCATGTTATTTTGTAGTTCTAGGCAGACCCCATGAGGAGAGCAAATGTGTAAGGTGTACACACCAGCTCAAGCAGCACAATTGGGGAGAATATAGCTCCCAGGGGCAGGCATGATGCACATATGTGCCCCAAGAGGTGCTGTCCACTGTGGACAGGCAGAACCCCCAGCTGGGGCCAGTCGTAGAGCATCTGAGGTAGTGAGCTGGGCTGGCCTCCCAAACTGGTGTCCCATTCTTTGACTGGTCCAGTCCCCACTTCTTTCCACTGCTCCCCACCCTGCAGCTGGAGTTGTCTTGCTGGAGCCCAAGTGTGTCACTGTCACTCTCCAGCATGGACACCTTCAGGGCGCAGCAAGCACTGCCTGGCTAAGGCTCAAGTGCCAGTGGTGGCTGGCAGGCCTGGCCCTCAGGTTGGCTTCCTTTAGAGCCTCCCTGCACCCAGCTCAATGCTTTGAGTTTTAGTTGTTATTTCTGACTGGGAGCCTTTCTTAGCCTTCCTTCCCTTACCTACATTCTTCTATGTTGATACCTTTAGTCAGCAGATCTTAAAGGAGGCCCTTCTGTGTCCCAAGCATTGTTCAAGATGTCAAAGGAAACTGAGGGAAAGTCACCTCTTCAGGGATACCTAATGAACCCATAAATGCCAGAAATGGCCAGTGCCTAGGGGAAAGATGGGGTAAGGACTTGGAGAGAGCTGTGGGCAGCACGAGGAGGCCTCTGCGCCCTGTTGGTGCTACCCTCACGCCTGCCCCTGCTGTTAGAGTGGACCCACAAAAGGCACTCAGGTGGGTTGCCCAGGCCAGCGATAAGAGAGGCCAGGGTTCCTGGCCATGGTTACCATGTGGACAGGCCCCCATGGGACCACCACCTCTCTGACTCCCTCCCACTCTTTTGCCTTCCAGTGGACATCCTCATCATGGATGATGACGACGTCCCCAGCTGGCCCCCGACCAAGCTGTCCTCACCCCAGTCCGCACCCCCAGCCGGCCCCCCGCCCCGACCGCGGCCACCGGCCCCCTACATCTGCAATGAGTGCGGCAAGAGCTTCAGCCACTGGTCCAAGCTGACACGGCATCAGCGCACGCACACGGGCGAGCGGCCCAACGCCTGCAGCGACTGCGGCAAGACCTTCTCTCAGAGCTCGCACCTGGTGCAGCACCGGCGCATCCACACGGGTGAGAAGCCCTACGCCTGCTCTGAGTGCGGCAAGCGCTTCAGCTGGAGCTCCAACCTCATGCAGCACCAGCGCATCCACACGGGCGAGAAGCCGTATGCTTGCCCCGACTGCGGCCGCAGCTTCACGCAGAGCAAGAGTCTGGCCAAGCACCGGCGCTCACACAGCGGCCTCAAGCCCTTCGTGTGCCCGCGCTGCGGCCGTGGCTTCAGCCAGCCCAAGAGTCTGGCGCGTCACCTGCGGCTGCACCCCGAGCTGTCGGGGCCAGGCGTGGCGGCCAAGGTGCTGGCGGCCAGCGTGCGCCGCGCCAAGGCGCCGGAGGAGGCAGCGGCGGCAGACGGCGAGATCGCCATCCCGGTGGGAGACGGCGAGGGCATCATCGTGGTGGGCGCGCCAGGCGAGGGCGCTGCAGCGGCCGCAGCTATGGCCAGCGCTGGAGCGCGGGCGGCAGGGCCACGGTCGCGGCGTGCCCCGGCGCCCAAACCGTACGTGTGTGTGGAGTGCGGGAAGGGCTTCGGGCACGGGGCCGGGCTGCTGGCTCACCAGCGGGCACAGCACGGGGATGGGCTGGGGGCGGCGAGCGGTGAGGAGCCTGCGCACATCTGCGTGGAGTGCGGCGAGGGCTTCGTGCAGGGCGCAGCACTCCGGAGACACAAGAAGATCCACGCAGTAGGCGCACCTTCCGTCTGCAGCAGCTGCGGACAGAGCTTCTACCGGGCAGCTACGGGGGAGGAGGAGGACGAGGACGGTGCGGCGGGTGGACGGTGTGCAGAGTGCCGGGGCCTGGAGGGCCGGTAGGGGCGGGGGTGCCCGGGGGGTGGGCAGGGCCCCTCGGGCTTGGCGGGGACCAGCGAGACCTAGAGACCCAGGGAGAAATGGACAGTAGGGTGCGAAGACCGACCGGTGGCATCCTCATCTCCCTCCCCTACCTGGCCGGCACCGTCAGCAGGAGGGGACCTGTGGTCATTAGGGCAAGCTCGTGTCTCAAGATTGCCCGTTCCTTTAACCCTGCTGTTCCGCCTGACCTGCCTGACCTTTCTGGATTCTCTGCTGGGAGCCAGAGATAGTGTGTGTGAGAGAACCGTAGAGACCGACTGGAGACCCTCTGGCGAGAGGCTGTCCCTTTCTCTTTCCCCTACTGGGGTGTTGAAAGGAGCGGAGGGGAAGCTGACCCTTTGCATATAGAGGGTCCCGCAGAGGGAAGGGGAAGAGGGGCCCTTTGCCCTTTTAGATTTTCTTTTAATCATACCCACCCTGACCCCTCCCATCCATTATTTTTTCTGCCCTGCGGGTCTTACGATTTTATAGCCCAAGTCGTTCCTTCCCCCTCCTGGATTTGGGGTAGCAGAGGAGTGAAGCAGAACTAGTCCCCTGCACCCAGCATAGTGCTACCTCCTTCAGAGGACCGGGCTTTGGATCTGTTCCTTGGCCTGAGCGTGATGGAAGAAGGTTTTCGGGGGCAATAAACCACACTATTCAATTGTCCCTGCGCTGCGTGGTTCTTGAGTTTGGGCAAAGAGATGAGATGGAGCTGCCCACACCTTGGTGGCAAGTGGGGGTGGGCAACTCATTACCCTCTCCCTGCTATGTGCAGATCCTGCCACTGGGCCACAGGGTCAGCCATGCTGGTCCCAGAACATCCTCAGGTCAGCCTGGAGAGGTGTGGGTGGAGGAGCCTGTTGCTGGCTGGACCCTAGAGGAGACCCGGCTGGTGGAAGGAAGGCCTGCTAAGCTGTGGGAGGGGCCACAGGCCAATCCCCATCACTTCTCCACCTCCAGCTTCACTTTTGGGAGTCATCCTGGAAGTGGAAGGCATCTGCCTTGCCTAGGCTCCTGTGACCAGCTAGTTGGTCATGCCTGGTGTGTGGGCTGCTGCCGCTCAGTGACAAGGCAGACCCGGGGGAAGGGGGTGAACTGGGGCAGACAGTTGTGTGTGCTTCCAGGAGTCAGTGATGGGGAGGGACATGTCCTTGGGGTACCGCTGAGTACAATCAATGCCTTCCATCCTATTGGGAGCCTGGGCCACCACCCGAGACCTGAGGACCCCTGGTCCTGGGATGAGAGCCCACCAAGGTGGACACTTGTGGATGCAGAGGCAACTAGAGGAAGGGACTGCAGGTTTCTCTTACCATGGTGGAAAAGGAGAGAGGAGTTTCACACCAGAGGGGAGCTGGAGGAGAAAGTGGGAGTTCAGTTTAAGCCCTGAATATGCCTTTTAGTGCATGCCCTGCTGTCCTTGAACAGGTTATGTCCTCTCTGGAGGATAAGGGACTCAAAATGAAGACCACAGTAGGTAACCAGGGTGGGACATTTACAATGGACCACGAGGGGGTAGCAGTGCCTGTATGCTTGAAGAGCATGGTTCCAGCCAGCATTCCCAACTCTGGCCCAGACACCTGGCATGCAAAACTTAGACTTTGATTTGCTCACACTTCTGGAGCAGTCCATGTTAGGCTGGGGCTGCAGGTCCTCACATAATGGTGGGGAGCAGAGAGCAGGGATGAGAGCTGTTAGCTCTTGGAGGCAGGGGAGAGAGAAAAAAAGGCAAGCTGCAGCAGCTGCTGGGAAACCCTGTCCCTGGTCATGCCCCCAGAAAACCTGGGGAAGCCATATCTGGCCTTGGAACATGGCTATCTTGTCTAACATATGAGATATTGGGGATGTTTAAAATACAAACCATAAGCCGGGCGTGGTGGCGCACGCTTGTAATCCCAGCACTCGGGAGGCTGAGACCGGAGGATCCGGGTTCGCGGCCAGCCTCAGCTACCTAGTGAGGCACTCCGCAACTTAGTGAGACCTGGTTTCAAAATAAAGATTAAAAAATAGGACTGGGGGTACAGCTCGGAGGTAGAAAGCCCCCGAGTTCAATCCCCAGTACTGCAAAAAAAACCAACCAACCAACCAAACAAACAAACCATAACATGCATATTCCGAGGTGGCCGTTGCCTGGCCTGCATTGGAGTATTGAGCTAAACTGAGAAGTCTCAGATCACTCTAAAAGAGGGATGGGATTGCTTGTTGGCAGTGGGTACAGGTTAGTGGAGACTGGCAAACACTGCTCCACATTCTTCAGTCCCTTCTGCTGAGTGCTGACCTTGGGCACTTTGAGGCCTGGGAGGAAAGGGAAGTGCCTGTTGTTGCGTAAGAATAACCTAGATTGAGGAAGATTCAGTCTTCACCCTGCCTCTTACAAGGCTGTTTGGCCTTGGGCAAGTGAAGTAATCTCTCTGACCCTCAGTTTCCTCCCCAGCAGAAGGAAAAGCTTGCCTGCTTCATAGGGCTTTGGGGAGGGATCCAAGTCACAGAGCTCCCTGTGCCTTCCCAGGCAGGAGCAGAATATAGAGATGAGAAGCCAGGACTCAGATCCTGGCTCTGTGCTTACCCTAATGGGTCTCCGTTTACTTCCTCTAATGTAGGGATCTACTTAATAGAGAAATCAGTAAGCTAACATATCCATGCACTTGGACAGTTTCCCTTGGCACTGGACCAGGCTCTTCACATAGGCTTTTGAGCCATGTTGCATCATTTATTGATTTTAACCCCTGCCACCCCCCACCCCAGTCAACAGAAGTCTTGAGCACTGACTTGGTGCCCATCAGGCCCTGCCTTGGGTGCTCAGGTGAAGAAGGAAGAGGCATTCTTCCCACCTAGTCTCCACAAGTCCATGACATGGCTGTCCACGCACCATGCAGGTGGACAAAACGAGAGCAAGCAAGGCCAGGCAACCTTTCCAGTCCAGTGGAGCGATGGGGACAGCGGTGGTAGAAATGGCATCTGCTAGCTGGGTGTGGTGGCACAACTGTAGTCCCACTCTTTGGGAGGCTGAGACAGGAAGATCACAGGTTTGAGGCTGGTCTTAACTTAGTGAGGCCCTCAGCAACTTAGACTGTTTCAAAATTAAAAAAAAAAAAAAAGGACAGGGTGGAACTCAGAGGTAAAACGTTCTCTGGATTCAAACTCCAGTCTGTCTGCCTGTCTCTCTCACACACACACCACCTGCTACCATTTTGTGGTGCACACTTTGGTGCCAGCCATACTGTTTGGTCATTTCACACCTGTTAGTTGAGACCTTCATCACACAGACCCTTCTGCTGCTGAAGCTAGTACAGAGAGATGAAGGGAGCTGTCCAAGAGTCTACCTGGTAAAGGAGTAGAACCTCCATTGGAATCCAAAGCGCTGAGCCCATGTGCCCTCCTGAATCAACCATTCACCTCCTTGTCCTTGCTTATTGAGCACATACTGCAGGCCAGGGACACGGTGGTGGCCTCGACAGCCACCATCTCTAATCTAGAGCTCATCACTTCAGGAGAGGGGAGGACACAATGCCAAGAACTGAAGGATAAATTGGTTCATAGGAGGCAAGACAAGGTGAAAGTCCAGGCATAGGAAGGTGTGACAGGTGCTTGCTGAGAGACAGGGAGTGGGAGCAGACAGATGTGAGACTCAGGGGCCTCTCCGACACTGCATGTGCACTTGGTTTCTGATAATAAGACCATATCACTCCGAAGAGGTTAGACTGACTTATTGTCTCCCCCTTCCCCAGCATAGGCAGTGAGAACATAGTGCTCTACCACCACCTAGTGGGAAATCCAGGAGTGTCAAAGCAGCACAACCCCGTGCAGGTGGGTTAACTAAACCTGGAATCGTTTACTAAAGGACCATTATGTGACACCAGAAATTTCTCTTGGGCACCTATGTCAGGTGCACTGTTGGGGTTGAAAGCGTCAAAACTATTGTAGCTTGCTGGGCGTGGTGGCACATACCTGTAATTCCAGTACTTGGGAGGCTGAGAGAATCGCAGGTTTGAGACCAGCCTCAGCAATTTAGCAAGCTTGTGAGCAACCTAGCAAGACTCTCTTTCAAAGTAAAAAAAGGCAGGGGAGGGGCACCAAGTGCTGTGTGCATGTATGTCAATGTCAACATGATTTACATTATGATGTGAAATAATGCACCAATAAAAGCACATTAAAAAAAAAAGTAAAAAAGGCAGCTGGGTATTGTGGCTGATGCCTATAATCCCAGTATTTTGGAGGCTGAGGATTGAAGGCTCAAGGCCAGCATTAGAAACTTAGTGAAAACTTGTTTAAAAAAAAAAAAAAAAGGCTCAGGGTGTAGCTCACAGGTAGAATATCCTTGGGTTCAATTCCTGGCACAAAGAAAAAAAAAAATGCTGGGAGTATAGCTCGGAGGTAGAATGCCCTTGAGTTCCATCCCCAGTACCCACAACAAAACAAAAAAGCCAACAAAAAACAAACAACAAAAAATATTGTGTTTTCACACATACCTTGACACCGGCTACAGGACAAGGCTGGGCAGGCAGAGGTGAGAGGGCTCAAGGGTTAAGAGCAAAGCAGCAGTGAGGAGGCAGCACCTATCCAGCTGCACCTGCAGTGGGACAACTGGCCAAGGCAATGTGCTGTTTTTTGTGTGTGTGTGTGGTACTGGGGATGGAACCCAGGGCATTCTCTAAAGTACATCCCTAGCCCTGTTTTGTTTTGAAACAGTGTCTCACTAGGTTGCTAAGGATCTTGCTAAGTTTGAGGCTGTTCTTGAACCTGCGGTCCTCCTGTCTCAGCCTCCCAAATACTGGGATTAATGCACTGCTTTTGCCAAGATAGTCCCCCAGAGGAGGGTTGTTTGTCCTGCCACCCCCATTCCTTCCCATGCAGAGAATTTAAAAGTAAGGACTGCACAATGGGGTATAAGCACCAAAGACTGGGCACAGGTATCAGCTCTTTGGGATGTTCTCCAAGAAGCCTCTTTTCAGAAGTCAGTGTGGGAGACTAGGTGAAGGGACCCTGCTCTCCAGAGTGTTTCTAGTTCCCCTGCCTCTGCAGCCTGGACTCCTGCTCATCTCCTTCAGAGAGGTGGGAAGTTGCCTGAAACGTTGGTGGGTATCCACTCCTGTCTTACCCAGTGGCTTTTATTTTTTGTACTAGGGATTGAACTCAGGGGCATTCTACCTCTGAGCTACACCCCTAGCCCTATTTTTTTTATTTTGAAGCAGGGTCTAAGTTGTGGAGGGCCTTGCTAAGTTGCTGAGGCTGACAGCAAACCTGCGATCTTTTGTTGCAGCCTCCCAAGTACTGAGATTTTAGGCATGCACCACTACACCATTTTTTTTTTTTTTTTTTTTGGTACTAGGCGTTGAACCTAGGGGGCATTCTACCTCTTAGCTACACCTCCAGCCCTTTATTTTGAAAAAGGGTCTAAGTTGGTGAGGCTGGCCTTGAATCTGTGACTCTCCTGTCTCAGCCTCCCAAATTCTAGAATTATAGGTGTGTACCAGTGTCCAGCTAGACCAGCTCTTCTTTATTGCACTAAGCAATAACTTCAGAGTTTTGTATTGTTTTGTGTGTTTAGTTCTGGGATGGAACCCAGGGGCATTCTGCCTCTAAGCTATACTTTCAGCCCTATTTTATTTTGAAACAGGGTCTAAATTGCTGAGGGCATCAGTAAATTGCTGAGGCTGGCCTCAAAACTGTGATTCTGTCTCAGCCTCCCAAGTACTGGGATTACAGGTGTGCACCTCCATGTCCAGCAATAACTTTAGCTTTGTGTCTATAGGTCAGAGATGGAGTGTCTCACCCTCCTTTGATATTCAGATAGTGCTTTAGAACCACAGCAAGGGTGTTAGGTCCTTGGGTGGTCCCCAAACCTGGATAAGTCTTCCCAACCCCTATTCTTACATCATAGCTCCAGAACAGTCAAGATGGTCACTTGGTACTTTTTTTTGAATGCTCAGTGTTTAGTTTATTCCCTCTGTGTCCTCTAAGGCAGGACATATAGATGCTGAGGTCCCATAACTTGAAGGTCACAAGCCTTCAAATACAGTTACCAAGTTACATCAGACCAGAAGAATCACTGCTATTAAGAAGTGTGTAGGACTCAGGCCGCCCTCGATCCCTCTCCACCCCAGCACAGCTTGCTCTTAGAAGACAACTTTCAAGTTCCTCCATCAGATGGGCACGGGCAGAGAGGGTTGCCATGTCTTCAGTTTTTCCACCAGAACCGGCCATCTTCATTGAGAGAATACCAACTACCGTCAATGACTAGGTAGGGCTTCAGTAGCTGTACCTCCTCTAGCTGTTTTCTTATCTGTACAGGGTACTGCTGCTTCCATAGGCTGGGGGCAGAAAGGGAACTCATTATGCCAAGACAGGACTTTTGACTCTGCCCCCTTTATTTTGAAACAGGGTCTCACTAAATTGCTGAGGCTGGCCTCAAACCCGTAAGCCTCCTATCTCAGCCTTCCAAGTACTGGGATTATAGGCATGTGCCACCACGTCTAATTTTTTTTGTTTGTTTTTTGGCGGTACTGGGGATTGAACTCAGGGGCATTCTACCTCTAAGCTATACCCCCAACCCTATTTTTTATTGTTTATTTTGAATCAGGGTCTAAGTTGTGGAGTGCCTCACTAGGTATCTGAGGCTGGCCGTGAACCTGGATCCTCCAGTCTCAGCCTCTCAAATGCTGGGATTACAAGCGTGTGCCACCATGCCCAGCTCTAATCTTTAGTTTTTTTGAGCATAAATATTCATATGCTATCTCTCCATCCTCCCCAACCCACTTCAAAGTAAGCTCCGTGAGGTCAGGCAGCTTGTCTCTCTCTCTATATCCCTGGGTCTCAGTGTCCAATATGGGGCCTGGAGTATAGCAGGCTCCTACTGTTTGGATAAAGATCTAGTTGCTGAGCCACAGTTAAGTGTTCTCAGCAACCATTTCTACACCACCTAGCCTATGAGAGAAGCAGAAGACAATCGCTAGGGACTCACCCAATGATTCGTAGATTACACGTGGGTTGTGCAAAGGCCAAACACAGCTTCATTATCCCTTTCGGACTGAAATTGTTCCGCACCAGGTTGAGGCTGGCCAGGTGCTGGTGGCAAGAGAGGGCCGAGGACAGTGCCTCGCAGGAATCAGAAGTCAGTCCACATGCCTCCAACCTGCAGCGCCAGGATGCCCAAGAAAGAACCCCAAAGATCAACACTGGCCCTTCGGCAGTGCCTGTGAATTTTACCTCCATGTTAAGGAGGAGGGAAAGGAAGGAAGGAGGGGAAGGAAGGAAGGAGGGAAAGGAAGGAAGGAGGAAAAGGAGGGAAGGAGAGAAAGAAGGGAAGGAAGATGGGCGTAGTGACACATGCCTATAATCCTGGTACTTGTGAGGCTGAGACAGGAGGATCTCAGGTTTGAGACCAGCCTCGGAAACTTAGCAAAACTGTCTCAAAATTAAAAACTAAAAAAGGGCTAGGGATGAAGCTTGGAGGTAGAATGCCCCTAGGTTCAATCCCCCGTATCCCCTCCCCACCCCAATCCATCAATGGCTTCTGACTGCACACGGTCCCAATGTGCCCTTGTCTGTTTTTGGAACCTGCAATTCCTAGCTTCCTGAAAGCAGGTGTCGAGAGGGTGGAGGACATGGTTCATTGATGCCTGGAATACCTGTAGGTGAATGTGCCAAGTACAGAAGGCTAAGGGAGTGATGGTATTTGAAAGACACTGATAAAAATAATAGAAGGCAGAAGAGGGCTATAAAGGGAACTAAAGATGAGATGTGACTGGGTAGACAGAAGTCAAGAGAAATGAAGTAAATTGAACTGAAGAGATTTTAAAAAATAAAAATAAAAAAAGGGCTGGGAGTGCAGCTTTGAGCAGAACACCCGTGTTTAATCTCTAATACCAAAAAAAAAAAAAAAAAAAAAAAAAAAGGCTTTTACTTTCTGTATAGATGTGACCATTATGAATGTTTTACACAAATGGAATCAGAACACACATAACCTTTTGTATCTGGTTTCTTCTACTCAGCATAATTCCAAGGTTTACCCATGTTGTAGCATGTACTTCGATAGCTGAATTACGTTCCACTGCATGGAAAGTCACTGTGTGTGTGTGTGGGGGGGTTACTAAGGATGGAATCCAGGGGCATTCTACCTCCAACCTACACCCCAAGCCCTTTTTATTTTTTTCATTTTGAAACAGAATCTTGTTAAGTTGCTGAGAGTCTCAATAGTTGCTGAGGCTGGCTTTGAGCCTGTGATTCTCTTGTCTCAGCCTCCCAAATACTGAAATTACAGGCATGCTGAATGTTTGAGGGCTCTCCATCCCTGGACCCTGCTCTCAAGCATTCATCTCATACATGGGCTGAGCTGGCATTTACGCTCAGACCCTGATTCTAAGGTTGTGTTCTTTTTTTGTGTGTGTGGTACTCAGGGGCATTCTACCTCTGAGCTACACCCCCAGTCCTATTTTTTATTCTTTATTTTGAAACAGGGTCTAAGTTGCAGAGTGCCTCACTAAGTAGCTGAGGCTGACCGTGAACCCAGATCCTCTGGTCTCAGCCTCCCGAATGCTGGGATTACAAGTGTGCGCCACCACGCCCAGCAAGGTTGTGTTCTAACTTGGAGTCATGAAAATCAGACACCCTCCCATGTTCAAGCAACTTCATGCTTGGGTTCTTCCACTGCCTCTGAGCTCAACCCTGGTGATCCCAGGAAGTTACCCGAGCCTCCTCAGAGAACTGCTCTCCTTCTTCAGTCCCTCACACAGTATTGTGACTCCACTGTCACCCAGAGCATTGGCAGCAAGATCCAAACTCTTGAGGTGTGTGTTCCTTGTGATCACACCAAATAGGTTCTTGCAGCAACCTGAGGTTAGATGACAATTCACTACCCTGCAAGAGACATGAGAGAGGAGATCTTCATCTTCTGGGAAAAGTGCTAAGTCAGGTAGAGTTCAGAAACCTCAGTGAGAGCTGGGCATGGTGGTGCACACCTGAAATCCCAGTACTTGGGAGGCTCAGACAGGAAGATCACAGGTTCAAGGCCAGCCTCAGCAACAGCAAGACTGTTTCATAGTAAAAAATAAAATAGGGCTGGGAGTGTTCAGTGGTAGAATGCCCCTGGGTTCAATCCCTAGTACCAAAACAACAAGAATAAAAAACAACAAAATAATTGAACATAAGGTAAATGTTCAGCACTAGGGGATTTTAAAAGTTATAAATGGAATACTACTACATCATGCTTTATTATAACCCATGTATCATCAAAGGCAGAACATGAGACAAAGCCAAGGGTTTGGATTCCTGGATGTTCTAATTCCCCACGGCATGTGACTGGCAGTGGGGGGACTAAGATATTAGACATACGAAATGTCTGAGCCTGCCACATATAAGAACATATTAAGCTCTGACTGCTAGGATCCCTTCTTTGCACAACAGTAAATGCACTTGTGCACAGAAGGAATGAGAACCCCAGGAGACAGTCAACCAAAATGCTAACAGTGATGACCTCTGGGTTGTGACTGAAGACTGATTTCTGCTCACTAACATCATTTCATTTTCCCACAGTCTGTTTAATGATGGAATACTCCTAATGAACAGAAGCATGCTAGCAAGAGGGGAAGAAACTTGAGCCCCAGGGGAAAGAGATTAGAAGATAGAGAAGCACTCCCCTCTCCCTTCCACTCCCACAGATGAATGGCTAAAGAGTACCTTAGGGCAATAAGAACTACTCCAGGTGAACAGGTTCTAGGGACCCAGGGTACCCAGAACTCTATTGCCCTGCCATGGGGTTCCTTGCCTGTGAGAAGAGGAACAACAGTTGACCGCCAACTAGTTTTTGGTTATGGTCTCCCTGCGCATCTCTCTTCTAGAAACCCCAAGCCCCAGTATGGCAGAGATGGCCCCTCTGGGACCACGGTACTCACTCCAGGTCCTGGAGGCAGCAGGATGGATCCCTCATGATCTCACACAGGAGCTTCATCCCTTCATCTCCAAAGGGGTTTCCGCTAAGGCTCAGATGCAGAAGCCGCCTGCTGTTCATCAGCACAAACCCCAGGAAACCGCAGCTGGCCACGTCCAGACTACAGTGATTCAGTCTGTAGGACACACGGGGAAATAGGGGGGGTCACGCCTGCTCCTCGGCAGGAAGGGAGTCCTATCTGTCATTAAGATGGTCCTTATGTGCTGGGCATGGTGGCATCTGCCTGTAATCCAGTACTTGGGAGGCTGAGACGGGAAGATTACAGGTTCAAGGCCAACCTCAGCAACTTAGCTAGACCCTCAGCAACCTAGTGAGACCCTATTTCAAAATTTAAAAACAGGGTTGGGAGTATAGCTCAGAGGTAGAGCACACCTAAGTACAATCCCCAGTACAACACGCACAAAAAAGATGGCCCTTAGGCTTAAATGACAGGATAATCATGAAGCACTTGGCACAGTGACCAGCTAAATGCTGTTCAAGATTCTGTGACCTTCTCTTTAACTTTCCTTGACATTCCATGTACTAGTGTCCCGTGGCTGCTATTAACAAGTGACCACAAACTTAGCTGCTTAAAACACAAATTATTTTCTTTGTGATACTGGAGATTGAACCCAGGGGCATTCTACCTCTGAGTTACACCCCCAGCCTTTTCTATTTGGAAACAGGGCCTCCCCTAAGTTATTGAGACTGGTCTTGAACCTGCAATCCCCATCTCAGCCTCCCAAGTAAGGGGATTACAGGTGTGGGCATCACCATGCCAGGCTCGAGTCCTTTCACTTTAATAATCCCCACACTCCCTCACTTTGGGAGCGATGCTCACATCAGGCTCTGGAGACGACTGTCAGGGAGCCTAATGGATCGACACAGCAGGCGCGCCCCGTCGCTCCCCATGTGGTTGTTGGACAGGCACAGGCGTGTCAGGCTCTGGTTATTGCTGAGGGCTGAGGCCAGTTTCCGGCAGTCAGTGGCGGTGAGGCCACAGTTGTCCAGTCTGCAAGGAGAGACAGAAGGAAGTGGCAGGAATGCTCTTTCTTTTAAGGAACTTAGGAGAGAACCCAGGAGCCTTCTACCACTGACCAATACTCTCAGCCCTTTAAATAAATAAATAAATAAATAAATATATATATATATTTTATAATTTTGAAATAGGGTCCCACTAAGTTGCAAAGGCTGGTCTGAAACTTGTAATCCTTCTGTCTCAGCCTCCCCAAGTACTAGGATTACAGTTGTGCATCACTAAGCCTGGCACAAGCTGTGTTCTTAAGCTTCCTCTCTTCATTTCCAGAAAGACTCTGTCCTTATTTATAATGGGATTGAACCCAGGGGCATTCTACACCTCTGAGCTACACCTGCAACCCTTTTTTATTTTCTGTTTTGAAACAGGGTCTCACTAAGGGTCTTGCTAAGTTGCTGAAGCTGGCCTCAAACCTGTGATTCTCCTGTCTCAGCCTCCCAAGTACCAGGATTACAGGTGTGCCTCACTGCACTCAGCTGACCATCCTTTTTTCTGAGCCAATCTGAGCCCAGATCCCACATGATCTGGTCTGGACTTGGCTGGTAGTAGGAAGCCTACTCGCTCTAAGCCCCTTTTCAGTCCCTGGGTGTCTCTTCCCAGGTGAGGCATGGAGCAATCGCAGAACTGCCTACTCACACCCACAGCCTCCAGCCCCGGAAAGCTTCATTCACATAGAAGGTCACGGCTTGATTTCTGCTGCTCTCTACCTCAGTTTAGTATTCAGAGAAAAGACAGATGTTATTCACTGGGTCTCCTTATGCCCACACCTTGGGGCACTCCCCTGGGGTTCCCACTTCCATCCTCAACCCGGGTTCTGCATCAGCGGATCCTGCATCCCACAGAGATCTCAGGTAGCCAGGTGAGAGGAAGGCAACCCACATGAGTTCCCTCAGGGTGCACTGTGAGGTGTTCAAGGCTTTGCAGAGCGGTGTTGCGCCCTCTTCTGACAGTTGATTTCCTGCTAGGCTGAGAGATTTTAGGCTGGTGGAGGTATTAAGGGTCTGGGAGACCATCAGGTAAGAAGCAGAAGATAACCCACAGGAATCCAGCCTGCAGAGACAGAAAACAAGGACCTTGGCCCTGGCTTCTCCAAGCACCACCCATTTCCACCCTCTGCTCAGTGCACAC
Organism: Graphiurus murinus; assembly: GCA_004027655.1. Taxonomy (NCBI): domain Eukaryota; kingdom Metazoa; phylum Chordata; class Mammalia; order Rodentia; family Gliridae; genus Graphiurus; species Graphiurus murinus. The sequence goes on from PVLC010006389.1 coordinate 38,706, forward strand.
CAGCTTCCCTGGTCATTTTTCTGGTCCTGGGGCACCATGTGCTCTGTGTCTCAGGGTCTGAGCACCAGTTATTCCTCCCCTTTGCAGCACCCCTGACCCCGACCATGACCCCAGGTCTCCATGTAGTTTACTTCCTCACTCAGGTCTCCTGATCTTGCCTCCTTGAAGCAAGGATGACTCATTACCTTAAATCGCCACCTCATCCTTTTCCTCTCTCATCTCTCCCAAGATGATTCTGTTCATGGTGATGATCACCACCAGGGGTGTGTGTGTGTGTGTGTGTGTGTGTGTGTGTGTGTTACTGGGGATTGAACCCAGGGGCATTCTACCTCTGAACTATACCCTCAGTCCTATTTTTAAATTTTTTTTTTGAAACAGGGTCTTGCTAGGTTGATGAGAGACTACTTGCTGAGACTGTCCTTGAATCTGCAATCCTCCTGTCTCAGTTTTCCAAGTACATGGATTACAAGTGTGTGCCACTATGCCCAGCTCTGACTTTTTTTTTGTATAAATATTTGAACTTAAAAAAACCAAAAAACCAAAAAAACAAATATTTGAACTTGTTTATTGACACCTATCTGCCTACAGTGTCACTTCTGTGAGGCAAAGGACTGGCTGGCCTTGTCCTCTATATTATCGTGAGCATCTAAAGAGTGCCTGGTACACAGAAAGCACCAAGCATTTGCTGAAAGGTACAACCCCCAGGGACAACCGGAAGTGTTGGTGAAAGCAGAATGTGCACTGACCCCATTATTCTACTTCTGGGTCTGATATTATTTAATTTTATCTTTTTTTTTCTTTGTGATGCTGGGGATTGAACCCAGGGGTATTCTACCTCCAGCTACATTCCCACCCTCATTTTATTTTTTATTTGGAAACAGCCTAAGTTGCTGAGGCTGGCTTTGAACCTGTGATCCCTATCTCAGCCTCCCAAGTACTGGGATTACAGGCAGGTGCCATCATGCCATGCCTACTTTAACTATTCTTTTTTTTTTTTTTTTGCAGTACTGGGGATTGAACTCAGGGGCATTCTACCTCTGAGCTAAACCCCCAGCCCTATTTTTTATTCTTTATTTTGAAACCGAGTCTCACGAAGTTGCGGAGTACCTCACTAGGTAGCTGAGGCTGGCCGCGAACCCGGATCCTCCGGTCTCAGCCTCCCGAATGCTGGGATTACAAGCGTGCGCCACCACGCCCGGCTACTTTAACTATTCTTAAACATACAATCCAGTGCACTCACAGGATTGTGCAACCCTCACCACCATCCATCTCCAGAATTTTCCATCTCCCACTTTCTAATACTTTTGAAACTTCCTGTAAATAATTATTTCAAAATAAGATAAAACACAAGCCATACCCTCATGACTTACCTCAAAGTTTCCAGCAAACAGCGTGGGTGTTTCAAGACCTCACACACCACCTTGACATCATGGTCCCTCAGTGGAGTGCTGCCCAGGTTCAGGTGTTTTATGTTACGGTTGGTGATAAGGGCCATCCAGAGATAGTGGAGGCCAGGGGTGACATCTGCCTTTTTAAATCTGAGGAGAGCAAAGAGAAATGATTAACTAGACACCAAGGATATTTACTTGCATCTGAATTTCTCCTTGCCCCTTTTCGAAAATTCCACTGCTCAAATTTCTAATTATTTGCATTTTTTTAATACTGGGAGTTGAACCTAGGGGTGTTCTACCTCTGAGCTACACCTTCTCCCAACCCAGCCCTTTTTGTTTTGAAATGAGATCTCACTAAGTTGCTGACGGTCTTGCTAAGTTGTTGAGGCTGGCCCTAAAACTGTGATCCTCCTGCCTCAGCCTCCTAAGTACTGGGATTATAGGCATGTACCACCATGTCCAGCTCACATATTTGTCCCTTTACTCATTAGGCCACAATCATTGAAACTGATTTAACAGAGTTCCAGAAGTCATGCATTTTGATCTTGCTGTTGCCTCATGTCCTATCATTGGCCTAAAATGAGCTCCTTTCACCCTCCCCCCTACTAACCAGCTCCTCCAAATTCATTCAGAACCCAGAAAAAACAAATCTGCTTCAGGAATCTCTTCCTAAGATGGGCATGCCTGTAATCCCAGTACTTGGGAGGCTGAGACAGAAGGATTGCAGGGTTGAGGCCAGCCTCAGCAACTTAGCCAGACCCTCAGCAACTTAGCAATACTATGTTTCAAAATAAAAAACAAAAAGGGCTGGGGATATAGTTCAGTTGTAGACTGCCCTCAGGTTCAAGCCCCAGTACCAAACAAATAAGACTGGAGTATAGCTCAGAGGTAGAATGCACCTAGGTTCAAGCCCTAGTACCAGATAAATAATAAATAGGGCTGGGGTGTAGCTCAGAGGTAGAATACACCTGGGGTTCCATCCCCAGTACCACACACACAAAAACTCTCCCCAAGGTCTTTAGTCACTCCCCATTCTGTGCTTTTGGGAACTTGGTCCCTGTCTTTCATAGCATTTACCCCTCAGAATAGTCTGTGGGGTCGCAGATGGGCCTTCTCTCAGCAGGTGAGGGAGGAGCACCTGACAGTACTGGGGCTGAGCAGCCTTACATCAGATTCTGTATCTTGCAGGTCGGCTGCCTCAGCTTGATGCAGAGGGACTTCATGGCCCATTCGTTCAGGACGCTAGTCCCCATGTCGAGCTGCTGCAGGTTTGGGTGGGCGCTGAGCACCGAGCAGAACCCGTCCCACCATTCATCAACAAGGGCCTTCTGCTGCAGCCTGTGTGTGAGAGAAACAGATGTGTTTGCAGGGGATGGGATGGGTTAGCGCACCAGTGATGGCACTATCAGGAGAGGGATGGCCTCTTTGGGCAGCACTGGACAGCCATAGAGGCTCCGAGGCCACCCAGTGTCCTGCCTCCCACTCCGCAGGACCAGCCTCATATCCTGCTTCCTTCTGAGAACTGCATACTCAACTGAGGTGAGCTGGAACCTTTAGGAACCACCAGTTCACAAATTATATTTTTACTTAAATTCTAGCTCCCCCCAAGTGTATACCAAATGGTATAGCTGCTATGGAAAACAGTATGTAGGTTCTTTGAGAAATTAAAAATAGAAACTAAGTGAGGCGCAGTGGGCACATGCCTGCAGCCCCAATACTTGTCAGGATGAGCCAGGAGGATTACAGTTTCAAGGCCAGCCTCAAACTTAGGGAGACCCTCAGCAACATAGTATGAGCCTGTTTCAAAATAAAAAATAAAAAGGGGGTGTAGCTCAGAGGTAAAATGTGCCTGTGCACAACCCCCAGTATCACACACACACACACACACACATGAAAATAAAATAGGATCGAATAAAATAAAAATAAGAACACATGTATCCCTGGGTTCTAAACCTAGATCCTTTAATAGTCTCAAGTGGGCCCAGTGTTTTGAGTTTATTTAGCTAGGCATGGTGGCCCATGCCTGTAATCCCAGGACTTGAGAGGCTGAGATAGGAGGATCTCAGTTCTGCTCCAGTCTCAGAATCTTAGAACCTCAGAAATTTAGTAAGACCCTGTTTCAAAATAAAAATTATTAAAAGATCTGGGGTGTGGCTTGGAAGTAGAATGCCCCTGGATTCAATCTCAGTGCCCCCCCCCAAATGCTGAGCATAGTGGCGCACGCTTGTAATCCCAGTACTTGGGAGGCTGAGACAAGAGGATTGCAGTTTCGTGGCCAGTCTCAGCTACTTAGTGAGGCCCTCTGTAACTTAGTGAGACCCTGTTTCAAAATAAATAAAATAGGGCTGGGGATGTAACTTGGAGGTAGAATGTACCTGGGTTCAATCCCTAGTACCACAAAAACAAACAAACAAAACTACAAAAGTGCTTATCCAGCAATGGACAAGGAGTGGGATTCAGGTCTTGTCATTTCAGCCAGATCATCTGGGTGATCCGCTGTGAATTACATGGGATCCTGCGGTTTCCAGAAATCACATCAAATCCAGGCAGCAGGCATAGAATGAAGTTGTGCGAGTACCTACCCGTGGGGAGTTGCAGACGACGCCTGGGCCAGCACATCTCTAGAGAAGAGGTCCCTGACATCCACCCGGAGCTTCCGCAGGTGCCGGCAGTGCTGGAGACAGAAGGAAGACACCATCAGGTCCATCCTCCGGGTCACAGGAAGCCACACTTCTTGGAGGCTGTTCAAGGCCACGCGAACAAACTCTGCATCCTGAGTCTCAAAAAGAAAGTAGAAGGAGTCCAAGATGTCCATTGGCAGGGCAGTGGTAGTCTGCTGGCCCAACAGAGAGACCCATGACAGAAGATTCTGCCTCATGACCAGAGGAACTGGATGGCCGAGCAGAGCCTCCAGTGCCCGTGTCGTGTCTGGGCTCATAAGGCCAAATAAGAAGCGCTTTGTGCAGAGCAAGCTGAGGCTGGAGCCTATTTGCTGGTACTCTGTTAGGCTCCATGAGTTATTTCTGAAGAGGAAGCAGCTACCTCGCTCTTCTGGCCCCACTAAGATGTAATACAGGGCGGCACAAAACTGCTGGAGGCTGGGGTGCAGGAATGTGTAAGAGCTCTGTCCATTGCTTTCCTTCTGCTGCAGGATGTTCATGTGAAACAGAGAGGAGAGGTCAGACTCCTTCAGCCTGTGTGCCCGCAGGTTGCTGTCGTGGAACACAGACTGCCTATTCCACAGCCCCTTCACGGCCATCTGGCACAAGCCCTTCAAGGTGGCTCTTTCCTCTGGATTGAGGCAGTGCCGTGAGGGGTCCCTCGGAGTGAGCTGGTGGAATAAGAAGATGGCATACAAGCTGGTGAGGGTCTGGCACTGAGCCACACTCTTCCCCAGCTCCTCCTCCAGCTGCAGAGCCTCCCTGATCAGTGAGCACACTGCCGTGTCCTGGCACAGGTCAAACAGCACACGGCTGTCCATTATAGAACACAGGACCTGCATCCTTTGATGGCCTTCAGTGACATGCTCCAGGAGAAACCGAGCCCTCTTTTCCACTGACATTCCTCTGACCAGAAAGTAGTAGGGGGACACCAGCACTGAACTGAGTTTCTCTACGTTGGCATCTGAGATGGTGATGAGGAGGGAGGACTCGGGGAGCAGCACCTTCGTCATCAGGCTTCGCAGCAGGACAGCCGCAGGCTGCTCCTCCGCCCAGTCCCCACAGAGCCTGTCGCTGTTGTCTTGGAGGATGAAGTCCAGATTGTCCAAACCGTCTACCACAAACAGAAGCCTCTTGGGCTGGGACAGGATCTCTGTCACCTGGGCCTGGAAGCCTGGCCACTCTTTGGAGATTAATGCCACAAAATTGCTCTCCTCTGTCCACTTTATCTCTCTGGTAGAGAGTAAGAATACGAAGGAGAACCAGTCCCCAAGTTCACCTTGTGCCCAGCATAGGACCACCTTTCTGGCCAGAGCTGACTTCCCAGTGCCTGGTTTTCCATGCAGGACTATGGTGCGTGGTCGGAAGCCCTGCTGGTCTGGGTTTAAAGCCTCCAGCAACGTTTGCATTTCTGGCCAGTTGGCAGTTCCCTCAGAGCTGTGGAACTCTTCTGGTGTTTTGGCGAATTTGGTCATCACATGAACCCTGTAGTCTTCTCCATCACCATCACCTCCTCAGTGTGAAATCAGGGAGGAGAGGGAGAGAAGAGCAGAATTTGAAGAAAGTTTTTAGTCAAAATAAAACAGAACCTGGGTGAATAGAATTAACAATAAGGAGCCAGGTGTGGTGGTGGGCACCTGTAATCACAGTACTTGGAAGGCTGAGACAGGAGGACCACAGGTTTGGGGCCAGCCTTAGCAACTTAGCAAGACCCTTGGCAACTTAGTGAGACATTTTCAAAATTAAAAAAGGGTTGGGGGTGTAGCTCAATGGTAGAATGTCCCTGGGTACAATCCCCAGTACATACATACATACACACACACACAGACACACATATGGAACAATGAACAGTAATACCTCTATATAGAGAGGAATTTGAATGTACTTACCATAAAGAAATGATAAAAGTTTAAGGTAGTGGATATGCAAATTACTGAGGTGATCGCTATCCAGTGCATCCATGAATTAAAACACAGTTGCTCAAACATGCGCATTGTGTGTCAGTAAACACGCACAGGAAAGAACCCTGGACCCAGGATCAGTGGCTCCTGAATCAGACACAGGTACGCTGGCCTCTTGCTACCTTCTAGCAAGGTACTGTCATCAAGCTCTGTCCCTCATTCCCTTCAACTGTCACATCCTCAGCAGGATCTGAATGTGACTCGTTACTTGTTCCTCTGACCCGATTTCTCTTGCCCTTAAGATCTGAAGCATTATGTTTGGTTACCCGCACATGGGTTTTCGTAATTCTTTGTTTTTCAGTATTGATAAAAGTGCCTGGGACCCTGTGGGAAAATACTCTTTGGGTAGTGAGGATTTGAACCCCAGGGCATTCTATTTCTGAACTACACCCCAGCCCCTGTTTTGTGTGTGCGTGCGCTTCTAGGGATTGAACCCAGGGTCATTTTACCACCAAACTTCATCCCCTACCCTATCTTTTTATTTTGAACCAGGGTCTTTTAAGTTGTTGAGGCTGGCCTCCAACCTGTGATCCTTCTTATTCAGCCTCCCAAGCACCTCCCCTTCCCCCTTTTTGGTGGTGGTTCTGGGCATTTAATGCGGGGTTATTCTACCTCTGCGCTACATCCCCAAACTTTTTGTTTTGAAAGAGGGTCTTGCTAGGTTGCTGAGAGTCTATATTGCTAAGACTATCCCTAAACCTGTGATCTTGTCTCAGCCTCCCAAGTACTGGGATTACTTGCATATGCCACCACACTTGGCTCATCCAGCTCTTTTTATTTTGAGATAAGATATCACTAAGTTGCTGAGGTTCTTGCTGAATTAGAGGCTGGCCTTGAATCTTCAAACCTGTCTCAGCTTCCCAAGGACTGGAATTACCGGCATGAGCCACAACACCTGCCTGTACTCAAGTATTAAGTGAGTAATCTCACAAACACTCATGCATAGTCTGAGACAGAGAAGTTTGGGGGAGCTGAGAGTTTGGACATCATAAACCTCAATCCTACATTTATAGGACAGTCATGCACCCAGGCTACAATGGAGAACTCATGCCTCAGGGGAAGGATCCTGTTCTCCAGAAAAGTGAACATATCCCTTAAAGCCAGACTCTGCTTGGAATCCCAGCTCTACAGTATGTGTCCACTTGATTTGAGACAAGGTGTCTCATTCTCTAGGCTTCAGTTTCCCCACTTGGAAAATTAACACTCTCTTGTAGGTTTGTGATAAAGATTTCTTAAAACATATATATTGGAGATTGAACCCAGGGACATTCTAATCCTGTGCTACACTCCACTCCCAGCCTTTTTTTCCTTCATTTGGAAGTGGGTGTCTCTAAATTGATGAAGCTGTCCTCAAACCTGTGATTCTCCTGTCTCAGCCTCCCAAGCACTGGAATTACAGGCATTACCACTATGTTGGGCCATACCATTATCTTCATAAAAAATAAAGCAAAATTCTCTGCAAAAATTGGTAAGACAATTACTAATTTAACAAAATCTCTGCAAAAGGCCTAAAACTTAGACTTCATTATTTTATCAGGGGAAATCATTAATGGACCTGTATTGAAGTCACAGAAAGCAGATCTCAAGATATGACCTCTATTTGAGAATTTGGGATCACAATTATGCTCAGAGGGCTGGTTACACTAGTGGATATAGTGGGGTTTGTTTGCTTGCCTTTTTTTTTTACACTAGGGATTGCACTCAGGGAAATTCTACATCTAAGCTACACCCCAAGACTTTTTTTTTTTTGAAACAGGGTCTAAGTTGCTGAAGTTGGCCTTGAACCTGCAATCCTCCTGTCTCAGCCTCTCAAGTACTGGAATTATAGGCATGCACCACCACACCTGGCTTGGATTTAGTTTTTACAGAGGGGAGGACACACAGGAAGACAGTCTACAGTTGTACCTGGGACTTCTTTGCTTCTTCCCTCAGCTACCTCTTTTTATTCTATGGGTTTAATTATTCTATATTATTCTATGCTTAAGAGGGCAAACCCTCTAATGACTCA
>PVLC010006389.1:46825-70057 GCA_004027655.1 Graphiurus murinus
AAAAAAAAAAAAAAAAAAAAAAAAAAAAAAAAAAAAAAAAAAAAAAAAAAAAAAAAAAAAAAAAAAAAAAAAAAAAAAAAAAAAAAAAAAAAAAAAAAAAAAAAAAAAAAAAAAAAAAAAAAAAAAGCCGATGTCTGTGAACTTACTTTGGAATAGATATTGATCTCATTCTATATATAATTCAAATTTTAGCCTAATGTTAATTCATTATAGGAGTTTGTTAATGCATGAAATGGGGTATCAGCTGGATGCAGTGGCACACACTTATAATCCTAATACTTGAGAAACTGAGACAGTAGGTTTGAAACCAGCTTCAGCAACTTAGTGAGGCCCTGTTTCAAAATAAAGACTAAAAAGAGCTGGGGTATAGCTCAGAGGTAGAAACCCTGTGTTCAATCCCTAGTATCAATATAAATAAAACAGGGGGGCTAGGTATGGTGGTACACACCTGTAATCCCAGTACTTGGGAGGCCGAGACAGGAAGATTGAAAGTTCAAGGCCAGCCTCAGCAATTTAGCAAGATCCTATTTCAAAATAAAAATAAAAAATGGCTGGGGGGTATAGCTTGGGATACAAGGCCTCTGAGTTCAATCCCTAGTACAAAAGATAGAGGTATCAATATCTCCCCTTATGAGAGTGTTGCTGGGTGACACGACATGATCATAAAATGTGAGGAACTCTTAATCATAGCAAGTACTCTAGACAGGCCATCAGGATTGTACTTATAACTCATCCCAATTTGAAGTTGACAATACTGGCAACTATTTGTTTTTCAAATATTGGTTAAATGAAGGATGAAATAATGCACACATGATTAACACATTATTTGTACCAGTGGAGTAAGAGCCCAGCTTTGAAGTGACTTCAGAATTTGGAATTTTAATCATGACTTTCACAGCCCTGCCCAGCAGGTTGTCCAAACAGAAAAGTGAGAATAGCTCCTGAAGCCTCTTTTCTTCTTTTAGTGCTGGGGTTTGAACACAAGAATATTCTATCTTCAAGCTACACCCTAAGCCCATTTTATTTTGAAACACGGTCTTGCTAAGTTCTTGAGGCTGGCCTTGAACCTGTGATCCTCTTGTTTCAACCTCCCCAGAGTACTGAAATTACAGATGTGTGCCACCAATGCCTAGCTGAATTTTACACTTTCAACTGGGCAAGTTGTAAGGTATGTGAATTGTATCTCAAAAAGGCTGTTACAAGCTGGGTGTGAAGGTACACAGCTCTAATCCCAGTACTTGGGAGGCTGAGACAGGAGGATTGCAGGTTTGAAGCCAGCCTCAGCAATTTAGGGAGACCCTATTTCAAATTAAAATAGGGCTGGGGGTGTAGCTTGGAGGTAGAATGCCTTTAGGTTCAACTCCCAAGTACCTCAAAACAAAAGGCTGTTATAAGAAGCATATTTATGGTGTTTTTGCCTTGTGCTGGACTCTGTCCCAAGTGTTTCTAAAGGATCAAAGAACTGAATCCATTCAGCAACCCTATGAAGTCTGTCCTATGTGAATTCCATTTTATAGGAGGGCAAACCAAGGCAGAGAGATGAAGCAACTTTACCAGGAGTGGTAAACAAAGCACAGGACTACTCTCAGCTGTCTGTTTAGAAAGAGTCATAGGGGTTCATGCTGGGCATCTCAGTTTGTGGGATTAAGGGTTCTTTGGAATTTGTCCACATAAAAATATGATGTGATAACCCCCAGAGTGCTATGTGGCTCTGTCCATGGTCCTGATCTCGAGAGTTCTTGGGGGAAGGAACTAAGGCATCAGAGGTAAATGAGTATGAAGAAAGGGAAGTGGACCCCCCAACCTGCCATCCAAACTCCCCAGGCTGATTTTCACTCAGCTTCCTTCCAAGATGGTAACCAATGAATTGTTTTCTTCACCTTGTCCGTACATCTCTGCGGCTGCACTGTCTTGTTTCACAGCGTGTGAAGTTTCTGCAAAAGTAAAGAGAGAAGGAAAACTCCCAACATACTTAAGTTTGTTATCCAGACTGGAGATGTTAGACATTCCCCAGAAACCCTGCAGTGAGCTCTGTGGTGCCACATTTCATCTGGCCAGCTTGCAGCTCAGAACCCACAGGCTCAGCTAGAGGATCAGGCTGTGCTGTACGATAAGCACTAGACTCAGTCAGAAGTCTCAATACCACATCTACACAATGGAGTTTTACACAGCTGTAAAGAAGAAATGTCTTTTGCAGAAAAAAATGGAGGGAACTGGAGAACATCATGCTAAGTGAGATCAGCCAGACTCAGTGTCAAAGGTCACATGTTTTCGCTCATATGTGGAAGCTAGAGAGAAAAAAGGAGGGAAAAGGGAGCTCAAGAACCAAGAGACTAAGGGAAAAGGGGAAGGAAAAGGGAGATATGGGGAAGGAAACAAACCAAATCATGCCAGGTGTATATGTGCATGCATCACTATGAATCTGTTATGTACAATTATAATGATCAGCAAAAATTGAAATTAAAAAAGAAAAGAGACTTAGCCAGGCCTGGTGGCACACATCTGTAATAACAGTACTTGGGAGGCCGAGTTAGGAGAATTGCAGTTGGAGGACAGCCTCAACAATGTAAGGAGACTCTCAGCAACCTAGCAAGACACTGCTTCAAAACAAAATAAAAAGGGCTGGGATGTAGTTTAGAGGTAGAATGCCCCTGGGTTCAATCCTCAGTACCACAAACACACAAAAAAGAACACTTAATATCAGAAGTGTAGTGTGTGTGTGTGTAAACCTGTGATCCTCCTGTCTTGGCCTCCCAAGAACTGGGATTACAGGTGTGTACCACTACCTCCATAGAAGTGTATTTATTTCAAGGACTAGAGAGTCCGGCATTCTTTTGAGCCTAGCTACCCCACAACTATTCTCCAGGTGGTTTAGGCACATCCATCTTTACACCACTCCACACAAACCTGGCATGTCTTCCTCCCTTGGTTCTTGGTAAATCGTTGTTGGTTCAGAATATTCTGAGATTTCAGATAGTGCATATTCTGCCACAGAGAGAAGAGAGAATAGTGTTAGTAAAGGCACAGAAAAATCAAGTGTGGTAGTGCATGCCCATAATCCCAGTACTTGGGAGGTTGAGACAGGAGGATCGCAGGTTTGAAATCAGCCTCAGCAACTTAGTGAGACCCTTAGCAACTTAGCAAGATGATGTTTCAAAATAAAAAATAAGATAGGGCTAAGGGTGTAGCTCAGATGTAGAATGCCCTGGGTTCAAACACCAGTACTACCACCACCACAACAAAAAAGGCATAGCAATTACCTGAGATAGGGATGAGAGCAACTTCTACCCAAATGACTGAGGGAGTGATGGAGATGTGGAGCCAGGCTCTCCTGTGCCATGGGTCCAGAGAAGCTGGGACAATTTGCAGTAAAGAATGCTCTGGTTTTCAGCCTTTTTTTTTTTTTTTCCGGCACTGAGGGTTGAACCTAGGGGCGTTCTACCTCTGAACTACACTCCCTAGCCCTTTTAAAATTTTTGAAACAGGGTCTTGATAAGTTGCTGAGGCTGTCCTCAAACTTGCAATCCTCCTGTCTCAGCCTCCTAAATACTAGGATCATAGGTGTGCACCACCATGGCTGGTATGTTAGCCACTTTCTATACATTATCAAATGGAGCTATTATGTGTGCAACAGCACATATAATCGAGAGGATGAGATTTCACATTAAATAAAAGATGTAGAATCCACAGTTGGGAGACTTGCCCCAACTTCCACAAGTAATCAATATTAGCTCCAGAGCCAGAACTTAGCATTCACTTGAAATTAATGAAATGGACTCACCCTAAATCCTGTTCATTAATTTCAACTGAAGCTGGATATGGTAGCACACACTTGTATTTCCAATACTTGGGAGGCTAGAGATAGGATGCACATTGGAAGCCAGCCTTAGCAACTTAGCAAAACCTTGTTTCAAAATAAAAAAAATAAAGAGGGCTGAGGGTGTAGCTGGGAGGTAAAAGGACCCTGAGTTCAATCCCCAGTCTTAAAATAATCTCAGCCGGGTGTGGTGGTGCATGCCTATAATCCTAGTACTTGGGAGACTAAAATAGGAGAATTGCAGGTTCACAGCCAGCCTCAGCAACATAGTGAGGCCCTCTGCAACTTAGTGAGATCCTGTTTCAAAATAAAGAATAAAATGAGGCTGGGGTTTAGCTCAGAGGTAGAATGCCTCTGGGTTCAATCTCAAGCACCCCTCCCCCCAAATAATAATTTCAACTGAATCCATTAGAGGAGCTGTCTTCCCGCTCTCCTTCATGCTTTCCCAGGTGACAGTATGCTAATTTCCAGTCAGTGAGGATGTAGTGAACTGCTTTTCATAGTTCAGACTCCCATGGCAGAGGCAGACCCAACCAGAGAAAGATGGGAGGCCATTCAGTCCTGCAGAACTTGGGGTCACCTCTCCCCTATCCTTACTTTTCATCTCGTCCCTTGCTTTCTCAGAGACCGTCAGCAGCTTCATATCTTCAAAGATGTTGATGGAGATGGCCCAGGCAAGAGGACCCACATAATGCTCATGCAACAGGGAGGCCAGGAGCTCCGCACCTGCGCTGTCCACTGTGGCCCGTGGGAGAGTGCACATGGTCAGCTCCAAGTATTTTTCCTTTAGTAATTCCTTGAACATCTGAAATTCATCCTTGTCTAGCTCCTTGAGGCACCACTGCAGCCCGTAGGTGGAAAAGGCAGGCAACCTGTCTCCTTCCATCTCAACGTGAGGCTGCGGGCTTGGGTTCTGGTGGGGAAAGTGGGACCTGTGGGAAGAGAGACAGGACTCAACAGGGAATCCTAGGCAGTTCCCAAGTTCAACAGCACTCTCTGTGGCTCACGGCTCTCCATAGACCAGCATCAGTACCATTACATCTGCTTCATATATATGGTACTGGAGATTGAATCCAGCAGGGGCATTCTACCTCCGAGCTACACATATACAGATATAAATTTTATATATTTTTTTGTATTGAAACAGGGTCTCACTAGGTTGTTGAGAGCCTTGCTAAACTATTGAGGCTGGCCTCAAACCTGTGATCCTGTTTCAGCCTCTCAAATACTGGAATTACAGGTATGTGCCACCACACCAAGCAGTTCTGGGATATTTTATTGCTTGTACCTTTCGTCTCCCAAATAGCACCTGACATAGAACAAGGTTCAACACACTTGTCTCTGAATACTCTTGGTCAGTACATTATATATACTCAAGGAAAGTAGCAACTGGATTCCCCGCTGTTACTAACCAACTGCATGGCTTTTTTTTTTCTTTTCTTTTTTGGTACTGAGGACTGAACCTAGGGGCATTCTATCTTTAAGTTACCCCCTAGCCCTTTCCATTTATTTATTTATTTATTTATTTATTTATTGCGGTACTGGGGATTGAACTCAGGGGCATTCTACCTCCAAGCTATACCCCCAGCCCTATTTTTTTATTCTTTATTTTGAAACAGGGTCTCACTAAGTTACAGAGTGCCTCACTAGTGAAAAGGGCTGGGGGTCTAACCTAGGGATAAGAGTGCCCTGGGATCAAACTTCAACAACAACTGGGTGTGGTGGTGCACGCTTGTAATCCTAGTACTTGAGAGGCTGAGACAGGAGGATTGTAGGTTCAAGGCCAGCCTCAGCAACTTAATGAGACCCTGTTTTTTTTTTTTTTCTTTTTCCTTTTTTTTTTTTTTTGCAGTACTGGGATTGAACCTAGGGGCATTCTACCTCCGAGCTACAGCCCCAGCCCTATTTTTTATTCTTTATTTGGAAATAGGGTCTCACTAAGTTGCAAAGGGCCAAGAATCTATGATTCTCCTGTCTCAGCCTCCCAAATACTGGGATTACAAGCATGTGCCACCACGCCTGGCTAAGAGACTCTGTTTTAAAATAAAAAATAAAATAGAGTTGAGATGTAGCTTGAAGGTAGAATGCTCCCGGGTTCAAACCCCAGCACCAAAAAAAAACCAAAAAAAAAAAAAAAAACCAAAAAAAAAAAAAAAAAAAAAAAAAAAAAAAAAAAAAAAAAAAAAACCAAAAAAAAAAAAAAAAACCAAAAACAAACAAACAAACAAACAAACAAAAAAACCGGAAAAAATGCTCCAATAACAAAAAATAGGAGAAACAAGACAAAATAATTCAACTCAGTCCCCTTCCCAGTTAAAGAGCAACAACAAAACACACCAACAAAACTTTAAAGCTTTCTTAAAAGAGCTGGTACAAGTATATTTGAAACATATGAAGACTACTTTATATACAAAGCTCTTCCAATCCATGAAAATGATCAATAACTCAATATACTAAGATGAAATAAGGATTTGAGCAGTTAAAAAATACAGAACTGGGTGTGATGGCTCACACCCTCTAATCCCAATACTTGGGAGGCTGAAACAGGAGGATCTCAGGGTTCTAGGCCAGCCCAAACAACTTAGTGATACCGTTTCAAGTTTAAAAAAAATGTAGGGATGTAGCTCAGAGGTAGAATGTCCCTGAGTTCAAACCCAGTACTAAAAAAAAAAGTATATGACTTAACTGTACTTGCAAACTTGCAATCAACACTGATAACACAAAATTAAGGATCACAGTGATATGCTGCGTTTGATGCACCAAGGAGACTGTCCTTAGCACTTGCCGATACATGCTCTGTTGTGGACGCAGGACGAAGGGGACCAACAGTGGAAATGGAAACAAGCGCCTTCTCTTTGGAGAGCAGTTGGTTCACATCTCCCCACTGCTGGGGAACAGCATCATCAGACACAGCCTTGTTTAAAGTAGCGAGACTGGAGCTGATGAGCGGCAGGTGGGCTAATTCCACCAGCGAAGAGGCCACCCTTAAAGTACCTTAGCAGGAAAGGCTGCCTCCATCCTCTAGAGGCTTAGATCCCCACAAAGGTACACAGAGTGTCCTTGGGCGATGAGGAGATGAGGGACATCAGACAGGGCAGGGAACTGAGAGGGGTCCAGGAGAGGACACACCTCACTTTATACTTCTGGATCGTTTGCTTTTTCAGATGAATACTAAAAGGCCCCTACACAGGCACGTGCGTGCACATGCATGCACGCGCGCGCACAACACACACACGCTTAAAATTCACCTCAGGAAAGCCGGGCGTGGTGGTGCACACTTGTAATCCCAGCATTTGGGAGGCTGAGACCGGAGGATCTGGGTTTGCGGCCAGCCTCAGCTACCTAGTGAGGCACTCCGCAATTTAGTGAGACTCGGTTTCAAAATAAAGAATAAAAATAGGACTGGGGGTGTAGCTCGGAGGTAGAATACCCCTGAGTTCAATCCCTAGTACCGCAAAAAAAAAAAAAAAAAAAAAAAAAAAAAAAAAAAAAAAAAAAAAAAAAAAAAAAAAAATCACCTCAGGAGAAAGTAATAGAAATAAATGTATTTCAGCAAAACAGTTGGGATTCTCTCGCGACTACCCATCCATGAAAGACCAAAAAAACAAAACAAAAACAAAAACGCCCCTAAAAAACAGAACATTATTAACCATGGAACACTGATGTTTATGGACTTGATTACCCAAAACAAAATGCTAGCAAGAAAACAAGCTTTTCTATGTGTTCCTACAGATATGCAGGAAAAATATTGACCATGGTGTGATTAAAAAGAAGGATGCTTATTGGCAAGTTTAAAAGGTTACACTGTAACTGCAGAGCAATTAAAATCTCCTAGCCTTTTTTCTCCTCCTAGTTTAATGTAAAAACCATCTGGATATGTGAGGCGTAAAAAATAAAAAACTCTTTCAACTGTTGGGTTAAGCAACTAAGTTAAGGAAGGAATTCTTCTATTTTTATTCTTCTATTTTTATTTTTTGAAACTAAGGATCAAGCCCAGGGGCACTCTACCTCTGAGCTACACATCCAGACCTTTTTATTTTGAAACAGATTCTCACAAAGTTGCTGAGGCTGGCCTGGAAGCTGCAGTCCTTTCTCAGCCTCCCAAGTACTGGGATCACAGGCGTGTACCACAGAGCTCTGCTCAGATTCTCGTATCTAAACACAAATATACACACAGCTTGAGTTAGAGATTTGCCTTGCTGCACCAAACCATCTACTGGAAGGGCTGAAAAAACAAGCAGCAGCTGGGCATGGTGGTGCCACGCTTGTAATTACAGTACTTGGGAGGCTGAGACTGGAGGATCTGGGTTTGCGGCCAGCCTCAGCTACTTCGTGAGATCCTGTTTCAAAATAAAGAGTAAAAAATAGGGCTGGGAGTGTATTTCAGAGGTAGAATGCCACTGGGTTCAATCCTTAGTGATGCATAAAACAAAACAAAACCAAGAAGCAACAAAAACCTCAGGCAAAGATAGCAAGGTCTGGAAAATTATTCTTTAGGGTGAGATGACTGGGCAAATTCCTAAAGCTCAGAGCATAAAATAAAGGGAGAAGAGAACTTACTCTTTTCTATGTCCTTTTCTAGGGGTCTTATAGCATTTCATTTAGCTTTACACAAACATAAAAATACAGAACATTACTGTCCTCTCTTCACAGTCTTGTGAAGTTGAAGTGGTCACTGTTTTAGGAAAAAAAGCACTTTCCCGACACCTGATTATAATGTTCCCTCTTTTCCAAAACATCAGAGTGGGAACTGTTAAACCCCAAGGAAAGAGTCTGGGAGCAGAGCTCAGATTCACCTGAGATGGGCAGCCAGTTTCTCTCCTGTAAAATGGGATGAGTGAAGAAGGTTTGGGGGGAAGGCAAGGAAATGTTCTAATCCACACAGGATTGTAGGTCAGAGGGATGTAATTTAAGACTGGTGGGGACAGTTATTTCCTGAGAGGCTTTCCAAAGCCTTCACATCTTCTCTATCCTTCTGAACTCCCTGCCAGCCAGCTGCATCTTTGTCTACAAGTGTGTTGAACCATGTGACAGCAGTTAAGACTGCTTGAATCAGGCAGACCCTGTGGGTTTTTTTTTTTTTTTTTTTTTTTTTTGCGGTACTGGGGATTGAACTCAGGGGAATTCTACCTCTGAGCTATACCCCCCGCCCTGTTTTTTTATTCTTTATTTTGAAATAGGGTCTAAGTTGCGGAGTGCCTCACTAAGTAACTGAGGCTGGCCGTGAACCCAGATCCTTCAGTTTCAGCTTCCCAAATGCTGGGATTACAAGCATGCACCACCACACCCGGCTCTGGTTGTTTTTTGATAGGGATTGAACCCAGGGGCATTCTACCTCTGAGCTACACTCCAGATCTTTTTGTTTCTTATTACGAAACAAATTCTTGCTAAATTGCTGAGGCTGGCCTCAAACCTGAGATCCTTCTGTCTCAGCCTCCTAACCAACCCAGTTTTGAATACTGATTCACCACTTGCTCCCCCAGGCAACCCATTTAACTTAACTATGACTCAGTTTTCTCACTTGGTAAACAGAAGACCCTTCCCCACATGATTATATAGCTGTTCAATGACTGAGTCCTAGGTGAGGTATTATTAGCACAGCTAACACAGTCACACCTGAATCCCACCAAATGTTGATCCGACATGGAGGTATTCCCTGCTGGGTCCCTATTTTGGACCTCAAGACCAGGAAGGGCGAGGAGCCCAAGTTGCCCCCAATATGTATGCCTTATAAGGAGGACCACTTTGGCAAAATGGGGGGACTGGACTTGAATCCTCCAAGAGATCCTTCGCTTCCTGGGCTCTGACTAAAGACAGAGAATGAAGGTACATTGTGGGGCCAAGAAATAAGTTCTGCTCAGTTGTGGAGAAGGCCGGGGGGCGGGGGGAAGAGGGCTGGAGAGGAGATACCCACCGGACCAAGGTCACCACCAGCGAGATCAGCTCCAACGCCTCAAGCTGCAACCCTAGAAAAAAAGGTACGCCCAGCCCCACGTGGCCTTCGACATCCTGGCTGCCCATTGGCTGAAGGACTGGAAGGGTCCGCCCAGAGCAGACTGGTTCCCGCACCTGCTGCTGCTGGTCCATTCTCCCTGGTTCACCTGCGCTCAGCTCCTCGCCAGACAGGGGTGGGGGTGGGGGTGGGGTGGGGTGGGGTGGGGTGGTATGTGTGTGTGTGTGCGCGCGCGGTGTGTGTGTGTGTTGCACTTTGGTACTGTGGGTTGAACCCAGGGGCATTCTACCTCCAAGCTACACCCCCAGCCCTTTTTTATTTTTTTGTTTTGAAACAGAACCTCATTGGGTTGCTGAGAGTTTTGCTAGGTTGCTGAGGCTCGTCTTAAATCTGTAATCCTGTCTCAGCCTCCCAAGACCTGGGATTACAGAGGTGTGCCACTACACCTGGCTCAATTTATTTATTATTATTATTATTATTATTATTATTATTATTATTATTATTATTATATTTGTGTGTGTGTGTGTGTGTGTGTGTGTTACTGAGAATTGAATCTGGAGGTACTCAGTCTCCCAGATACACCCCCCCAGTTCTATTTTATTTTTTGATTTTGAAACAGGTTCTTGCTAAGTTGCTGAATATCTAATTGCCAAAGCAGCTGAACCTGTGATCGTCCTGTTTTGGTCTCTTAAGTACTGGAATTATAAGCATGCACTACTGTGTCTGGTTTATACTTGGATATTTTAACATTTATCATTTTATTATAAGTTGACAAATGATAATCATAGTCAAATATTAGGGTACTATGTTAAGTCATATGTATTCATTGTTGAATGATCGACTCAAGCTAATTAACATACCCCATCACCAGGAATATTTATTTTTTGTGGTAAGAACATTTGAAATTTACTGTCTTTGCAATTTTGAATTTTACAATACATTATTGTTAACTATGGACACCCCGTTGTGTAGTAGACCTTTGTCTGCCAGAACCTTTGTACCCCTCAAACAACTCCCCTCTTCTTTCTTCCCCTTTCTGAAGTCTCTGGTAACCACTTCTCTCCACTTCTATGAACTCAGCTGACCTAGATTCTGTTTATGACTGACCAGCGGTATTCGTCTTTCTGTGTCTGGCTTATTTCCTTTAGCATAATGTTTTCCAGTTCATCCATGTTGTTGTAAGTGATGGGATCTTGTCATCCCCCCCCCCCCCGCTTCCTCCTCCTTCTTCTGGATCCAGCCCAGGGGCATTCTACCTCCAAGTTACACCCCTAGACCTTTTTATCTTTTATTTTGAAACAGAGTCTTGCTTAATTGTGGAAGGTCTCACTAAATTACTGAGGCTGACCTCCAACCTGTGATTCTCCTGTCTCAGCCTCCCAAGCACTAGGGATGTGCTACCACACCGAGTGCGTTATGTGTATATGCCTCAATTAATTTATCCATTCATTCATTGATGGACACTTAGGTTAATTCTATATCCTGGCTGTTGTGACTAGTGCTACCATAAGCAGGAATGTAGATGTCTTCTGGGCGGGCTGATTTCATTCCCTTTGGCTATATACCCAGGAGTGGGATTGCTGAACCATATTGCAGTTCTACTTTTACTCTGAGGAATCTCCATCTATTTTCCAAGGCGGTGCTAATTTAGATACATTTCCAGCAACAGTATCCAAGGGTTCCCTCTCCTCCACATTCTTTGCACCTGGCATTTGCTGGCTACTCTGACATAGGGGCTGTGGTTTGTTCAACCTACTTTCTCCATAAAACTGGTGTATCCTTATTCTGTTAACCTTCAGCCTCTTCTGAACTCTGAATGTTGCTTCTTGCTTTTCTGGATTGGCTACTTTGAGGCCTCTGGTTCTTCAGCATCAACATGCCCCGGGAGCTGCCCTGAGCTAGTTCTCTTGGACCAGTCCCTCTTGGTGAGTTTGTGTGCAGACAGTGCAAACCTCCCTTCTCAGTTGATTTTGTGTTTTTGTTTTGAAACGGGTTCTTGGTAGATTGCTGAGAATCTAAGTTCCTGAGGCTGTCCTCAAACCTGTGGTCCTCCTGTCTCAGCCTCCCCAGTACTGAGATTATAGGCATGAACTACCATGCCTGGCTCCCTATAATTTGTGGAAGAATTAATAAACATAAAATCAGCAGAAACAAGAAAAAAAATCACTTGAATTACTTAGCTTAGAGAAACCATTGCAAAAAATTTCTATATTTCCTGTATTGCCTTTATGCAATCATATAGGATATATGTGAATGTACGTGCTGGTTTCAAAGCAGATTTACTTTTTCTGTTGTGATACTGGGTATGGAACCCAGGGGCATTCTATCTCTGAGCTACACCTTCAGCCCTTTTATTTTTTATTTTGAAACAGATATCATTAAGTTGCTGAGAGTCTTGCTGAGTTGGAGATTGGCCTTGAACCTTTGATCCTACTGTCTCACTTTCCCCAAGTACCAGGACCATGGGCATGCACTGCCACGCCCGGCCTGTCCTAACTTCTTTTAGAATGCTCTAGTTAGTTAGGCCCCAGGAAACTCAGAGTCACACTTGACTTGCAGGGTTCCTTTATAGGAGGCGATTTCCTTCCCAGCACTTGATAGCTGCTTGAGCTTCCGGTGGATACTTTCAGACAAGTTCAGGAGCAGTTTTCCTCCTTTGGAACAGTGGCTATGGCTGTCTACTGGTAAACAAATCACACTTGAAATTGTTTCATATTGCATTTGTGCACATTTTAATTAAATTTCCCACACTGTAGGAGGTGAGACAGGTGTTTCCCAGAGTAGATGTTCACATGACAGTTCTATTTTATTTTTTTGGTACTAGAGATAGAACCCAGGGGCATTCTACCTCCAGGCAATACCCCCAGCCTTATCTTTCTTTTTCTTAAATAGGGTCTCAGTAAGTTGCTGAGGGCCTCTCTAAGTTGCTGAGGCTGGCCTAGAACCTGGGATCCTTCTGCCTCAACCTCCCAAATACCGGGATTATAGATGTGTACCACCACACCCGATTCACATGACACTTTCAGACATTCTAGCAGCCAGTATTGGATGCAGGCTGTCCTTTCCTTCCCTTGGTGATCCCAGTTCTGTGTCTTAACATGCAATACACCATGACTTTGAGGGAGCTATTTAGAGGTCATACCTACACCAGTTCCCAGAACAAATGGGGCCCTCAGGAGGCCTCTCAGAATAAGAAAGTGTTTCCCAGTTTTTCACCAAGAATGAAAGAAAAGATCTGTGGGTCAGCAGAGCAGTTTGTCTCTGTTCCTTGGGTGCCTCTAAATGCACCCTTCCTGTATGAACTGCAGTAAGCCCTCTTCGGTCACTGGGCCTGTCAGTCTGGTCTGCATATCCACGACACTCTCTTTCTTCTTCCTGCTAAGGATACGAGTCAGGTTTGGTTTCTCACATCTGAATTTCTTTTGCAGTCCTAGAAAAGCATGCGAAATCTATAGAACAGAAAGTCAGCACCCAGGAGACCAGTCTGGTCCTGAGGAGCAGACCAAGACTCATAGAGCAGCTGTCAGGGGCTCAGGCATGGCCAAGTGTGATGGGTGGCTTCCACCACAGCCCAGTCCCTCCTCCTGCCGCCACAGCCTGCACAGCTGCCTCCCTCATGGGACCAGGGCTGGTGGGTGCAGCCAACAGGCGAGGCAGAGTGACAGGCATACGTTCCAGGTTAACGATGGAAGACTATGACCTCGTATCTCCCTCTATCTCTCCATGTCTCGGTCTCTGTGTGCATCTGCCTCTGTGTATATCTCTGAGTGTTCCTCTGCCTCTGGGTGTCTGCGCATGTCTTTTTCTCCCTCTCTCTGTATGTCTGTCTATGTTTTTCTACCCCCTCTGTCTCTTTGTGCATATCTGTCTCCCTCTATCTTTCTGAGTCTGTCTTTTTGTATACCTGTCTCCCTGTCTATTTCTCCATCTCTCTCTCTGTCTCTGTTTCTTTGTTCCTCTGTCTCTGTGTGTCTCTATGCATGTCTCTCTGTATCCTTCTGTCTCTGTCCCTTTCTGTGTCTGTGTATTCTGTCTCCCTGTCTCTGTATCTGTCTCCATCTCTCTCTATGTCTGTCTCTCTGTGTCCCTGTCTCTCTGTATCTCTCTCTCTGTGCATGTCTCTGTCTTTATCTCT
Organism: Graphiurus murinus; assembly: GCA_004027655.1. Lineage (NCBI taxonomy): Eukaryota > Metazoa > Chordata > Mammalia > Rodentia > Gliridae > Graphiurus > Graphiurus murinus. The sequence continues at coordinate 60,731 of PVLC010006389.1, forward strand.
TTGTGTATCCGTCTCTCCCTCTGTCTCTGTTCATGTCTCTATCTCCATCTCTCTGTCTGTTTCTCCTTCTGTCTGTCTCCCTCTGTCTCTCTGTATGTCTCTGTCTCTGTGTCTTTGTGCATCTCTCTCAACACTTGTTTTGTAGGAAGCTGGCCACTGTGTCACTTGAGCACAGTGGAAACAGATTCAAGAGCCCCATCACACCCCAGGCCACAGCACAGACTTGGTGACAGCCCATGAGCTGAAGCCAAGGGTTAAACCATTCCCATATTTCTGACCCTTAGAGATTCTGGAAGGCGTAAGTGTTTGCTGGTGTAAGTTACTAAGTGCTGAGGTAATTTGCTACACAGCAACAGGCAGTGAGCTGACCTGGCATCAGATGCCACTGTGCCCAGGGCCCTGTCTGTGTGCTTCTCCACAATCATCCTAATGTATACTGGAGGACAAGCTGTCCTGATCTACAGACAGGGAAGCTGAGATGCAGGGACTGGCTCATTCACAGCCACACAGCTGCTGAGAGCGATAACAAACTCAGTTGCTCAGGACAAGAAGAGAAGAAGAAAAGGGAGAAGCTTTCAGTCAGGGGAGCACAGGGTCGTCTTCCCATTCAATAAAAGCAGGAGTCAGGGTTTGAGCAGCAACATGAAGGTGCTGTAAATTCCCAGGAAACGAGCAGAACATCTGCACCTCCCTATGGAGCTGTTCTCAGCAGAGACTTACAGAAGCATGTGCTGGGGCTGTCTCTGGTTCAAGAAGGCACTGACCAAGGCCATTGCACCTTGGAGACCGAAGTTGTTATGGCTCAGGTCCAGGTGGCGCAGACTCCTGTTTCTGTGGAGTAGGGACGCTACGGCCAGGCAGCAAGCCGAGGTGAAGAGGCACCGCTCCAGCCTGTGGCCAGAGAGAGACAGCAGAGTCACCTTGGCCAAGTCTGAGGGCCACTCCCATGGGTGTACAGCCTCAAAGTACATGGAGCCTAGTATACATCAGTGTATGTGAACTTGACGTGATTCTCGATAGTAGGGTATGAAAGCTCTCACTCTAAGAAGTTATGGCCACATTTTTTATTATTATTATTATTATTATTATTATTATTATTATTATTATTATTATTATTATTATTTGATTCTGGGGACTGAATCCAGGGGCATTCTATCTCTGAGCTACACCCCCAGCCCTTTTTATTTTTTTCTTTTGAAAGAGTCTTGCTAAGTTGCTGAGGCTGGCTTCAAACCTGTGATCCTCCTGTCTCAGCTTCCCAAGTACTGGGATTACAGACATGTACCACCACATCCAGCTCCACACATATCTTTCAAAAATTGCCTGTAACTACTTTTCTGTGCTCATTAAAAACTACTGATTTGTACTACTTATGTGCCAGGCATTGTGCTGGGCACTGTTGATAAGACAGTGAGCGAAACAGATGCCATCCCCTGGCCTCCTGGAGCTCACAGGTGACTGGGTGGGGGGAAGCAGGTAACTGGATAGAGGAATTTGTCACTCAGTATCCACGGGGACTTTAAACCATCTTTAGATGCTGGGCATGGTGGTGCACACCTGTAATCCCAGTACCTGGGGAAGCTGAGGCAGGAGGGTCACAGGTGGGAGGCCAGTGAGACCCTTATCAATTTAACAAGACCTGTTTCAAAATTTAAAAATAAAAAAGGGCTAGGGCTGTAGCGGTGGTAGAATGCCCTGGGTTCAATCCCCTGTGCCAAAAAAGGAGGAGGAGGAGGAGGAGGAGGAGGAGGAGGAGAAGAAGAAGAAGAAGAGGCAACTCACTCCAGGATCTGCAAGTTGCAGTCAACCTCCGCCAAGGCTTCACAGAGCAGGATGAACCCATCGTCTCGCAGGTTGTTGAAACTGAGGTCCAGACTTCTCAGAGTTTTATTTTTCTTGAGAGCCGAGGTCATTTCCAGACAGCAGGCAGAGGTCAAATCACAACTTTTCAGCCTACGAAGAAACACAAATCTAGAAAAACTAACCCCAACACCCTTGGATTATACTCATTTCTTGCCTCTCCTTTGTGTGTGTGTGTGTGTGTGTGTGTGTGTGTGTGTGTGTGTGTGTGTGTGTGTGTGTGAAACAGTTTCATGAAGATCTTAATGAAGTCAGGCATTGTGGCACATGCCTGTAATCCCAGTACTTGGGAGGCTGAGATAGGAGGATCGCAGATTTAAGGCCAGCCTCAGCAACTTAGCAAGGCCCTCTGCAACTTCAGCAAGACCCTCTTTCAAAATAAAAAATTAAAAGGGCTAGGGGTGTAGCTCAGAGGTAGAATGCCTCCAAGTTCTATCTCTAGTCACACACACCCACACATTTCAACTCACCCATTAAAATTATGCAAACCATTAGCTTTTAGAGTATTGATAAGGTTGTGCAATCAACTTTAGGATGTTTTCGTCATCCCAAGGGAAAACCTTGGACCTTTTACATGTCCAGCCTCATTTCTCACCACCACCCAGTTCTAGTGAAACCACTAACATCCTTTCTCTTCCCACGGATCTGCCTATTCCAGACGTGTCACGTAAAGGGATCACATGATATGTGGCCTTTTGTGTCTGACTTCTTTTGTAGGATATTTTCAAGAATCATGTATGTCATAGCATGAATAAGCACCTCACTCCTTTTTATGGCTAGATAATATTCCACTATCGGATTGGACTCTTTATCCTTCATCAGCTTTCAGACTCATGGGTTGTTTCATTTCTTTTTCTAAAATTATTATAATTTATTTGTTTATACTTTTATTGGTACATTGTAATTATACACCATAATGGGGTTAAAGTGATAGAAACATATATGCACATAGCATGTGGTGTGTTTCTCTCTGCATCCCACCCCGCTCCTTCCTCCCTGTATGTGTTAGTGAGATTGGTAGCGATGCCTTCCTATTTCCACATAGCCCTACCTGAACTGTTTCCTTCCTCAGCCCTCCTTTTACCACTCCCCTCCTCCCTGCCTCAGTCCCCTTCCACTCTTCTACTGGCCTCTCCTCAATTATTCAAAGCCTCTCGTTTCCTATCTTTTCTCTCGTTCCACATATGAAGAGGGGCATCCTGTAAATTGCAGGATGCTTAAAAACATCTCAGCCTGTTCCCACCAAGTACCAACAGATGCCCTCTCACCAGGCTGTGATGACACGCACTACCTGACCTTGCCAGGCCACAGGACATTATCCTGTGTTCATAGGTATGAGCCAGCTCAGAGTGTCCTAGAGTTGGGGCACCATGCAAGATCCCAGTTCCCAAATGTTCTTGGTTCACACCACCCTTGGCATCTCCTTAAGCTTTTCCATGTCACCCTGGTTCATTTCGTTTTCTGATGTGCTTGCTCCAGAAACAGCAACTACTGAAAGCCTAGTTCTGCAAAGGTGGGATGTCCTTGGGAGGAATGTAGCATAATCTAAGGCAGAGTTACCTCAGTTCAGTGTTTCTTGTCACGATGAGCAGAAACCCAAATCCCTTAAATCTGAAATATCCCACAGTTTCTCTATGGGTTCCCTCCTGGGTGCTTTGGCACCAACTTTGGAAATAAACTCTGCTGCTAACTTTTCTTCTGAAATGGAAAAGAGAAAGACTTTCCTTTTTTTTTTTTTAATCATGTTCCTTTTATCATACATAAGCACAATGCCTCATAAGCAGGAGGCATTCAATACATATACTACATTGCCAGGGGTGGTGGTGCACACCTACAACCCCAGTACTTGGAAAGCTGAGACAGGAGGACTGCAGGTTTGAGGACAGCCTCAACAACTTAGTGAGACCCTCAGCAACTTAGATCCTGTTCCAAAATAAAAGAATAAGAAGGGTGGGGGTGTAGTTTGGAATCATAATACCCCTGAGTTCAATCCCCAGTGCCAAAACAAGACAGACAACAACACTGCTACATTGCATAAACTTAGAATACATGACAGATTCAATCCCGCTCCATGGAGTTCAAGGAGGAACCATTTGGGGACTCACACCAGCCTCCTCAGCGGGCACATCGAGTACTGCAGAGCATTCCAGATGTGCTTTGCCCCTTCATTCTTCAAGGAGTTTTCTGCCAGGCTCAGGTGGGTCAGTGTCCTACTGTGCCTGAGACAGAAGGCAATACTCTCACAGGATTGCTGAGAGAGGTTGCAGTTCTCCAACCTGTGGGAGGGACACATAGGTGATGTGATCTCATTCACTCCCACAACTGGGTGTTTTTTGTTCCATGCTAAGGAATGATGGCTCCAACCCTGGCTCTCTTGGAAGCAGCTGCCTCCTCGTGCCTCTGTTATCACCTCTTGGGGCTTATCAAGCTTTAAAGGGGAGGATAATGGTGCACACCTGTGATCCCAGTACTTGGGAGGCTGAGACAGGAGGATCACAAGTTCAAGGCTAGCCTCAGCAACTTAGCAAGACCCTGTTTCAAAATAAATAAAAAGATCTAGGGAGTATAGCTCAGAGGTAGAATGCCCCTAGGTTCAATCTCTAGTACAAAAAAAAAAAAAAAGAATACAGTGAATGATGCCATTTCTACAAAATTAAAAGCAAAGCAATACTATGTGGTGCCCTACTTAAGGATAAGTGTGTAGTTGTACTATCAATACAATTGCTCAGCCATACAGAACAACAAAATTATGTCATTTTCAGGAAAATGGATGGAACTGAAGGACGTCATGCAGAATGAGATCAGCAAGACTCAATAAATGAGGATAGCATGTGTTCTCCAATATGTGGAAGCTAGAGAGAAAAAAGGAAAGAGAGAGGACCTCATGAAAATTAGGAGAGTAGTGGAAGGGGGTGAGGGAGAGAAAGTGAAAATATGGAGAAGGAAACCAACTGAATAGAGTTATGTGTATTATGAGTGTATTTACTATGAATCTATCATGTATAATTATAATGCACCAATAAAAAATTAAAGCATCTGATTAACCCATTCAAGATAGTCACCATGGGGGAGTGCTATAATTAGTGTGTAGAGAACATAGGGCAGATGGAGTTTTGTTTCGTCAGCTGGATAACAGATATATAGGGCTCATTGAAATGATATATTCTAGGATGTTAGGTATAAATATATACCTTCTTGTAGATATTTTATTTTTCTCTCCCTTGGATGGACTCTTTCTGTGTGTCTGAGGATTGAATTCAGGGACATTCTAGCTCCTGAGCTACACCTCCAGCCCCATTATATTTTTAATTTTATTTATCTTGCTGTACTGAGGATTGAACTCTGGGACATTCTACCTCTACAACCCCAGCCTTACTTTATTTTTTTTTAATTTTGAAAATTAAAAATTTCAAAAATTTTAAAATTTTGAAACAGAGTCTCACTAAGTTTCAGAGGACTTCACTAAGTTGCTGAGGCTGGCCGTGAACCTGTGATCCTCCTGTCTCCGCCTCCCAAGTACTGGGATTACATGAATGCACCACCACGCCTGGTTTATTTACTTATTTTTTTTTAATTTTGAAACAGGGTCTAGCTAACATGCTGAGGCTATCCGCAAACCTGCGATCCTACTGTCTCAGCCTGTGAGTACTGTAATTCCAGGTGTGAGCCACTGCACCCGACTTGCTGGACTCTCATTGATATACTGTTTGTTCGTAAGGCTTGTTTGTACCTTACCCCATTAGTGCTTTTCTCCCAGAAGCACTACCCCTGCCCCCACTAGACAACAGGGAAACTTACGCCAGCCCCTTGAGGTGACCCACTGACAGGTAATACACTGCAAACAGCTCCAGGGAATTGTTTCTCAGCAGCAGAGTCTGCAGGTGCACGTTCTTCTGAACACTGTAGCCGAGATCAATCCAGTCTCTAGGGTTGGCCACACAGTTTTCCAACCTGTAGAAGCCACACAGGAGAGCCAGGAGTGGTAGCGCATGCTTGTAATCCCAGCATTTGGGAGGCTGAGACCGGAGGATCCGGGTTCGCGGTCAGCCTCAGCTACCCAGTGAGGCACTCTGCAACTTAGTGAGACCCTGTTTCAAAATAAAGAATAATAAATAGCACTGGGAGTATAGCTCAGAGGTAGAATGCCCCTGAGTTCAATCCCTAGTACCGCAAAAAAAAAAAAAAAAAAAAAAAAAAAAATTAAAAAAAGAAGCCACACATGAATGGTGAGCCTCAGCAGCACCCAGAGTCACCAGTCTTCCTTACTGTCCCATGTTCTTGTTCTTCACAGAAGAGATTCTCAGGGTTCTTTCTCACTTTCCCAGCCAGTAAGCCTGCATCAAGACAGTGTCCTACTCCCAGATTATCCGTAGAAAACACCACACACTTGGGCATAACCAGTTGGAAAGGGGTAACAATTGGCTTCCAACTCTGTCCCAGGGTCTCTTGTTAGCCCTTGAAATACTTCTTTTTGCATTTATTTGCCAAATAAGCATCAAGGTAAACCACTGAGAATCAGCCACGTTAGACAACTTTTCCTGCTGGGTGTGGTAGTATACACCGTAATCCTAGTACTTAGAAGGCTAAGACAGGAGATAGATAGTAGGTTCGTGGCCAGCCTCAGCAACTTAGTAAGACCCTCAACAACCCAGCGAGACCTTGTTTCAAAAAAAAAAAAAAAAAAAAAAGATAAAAAGGGGTGGGAATGTAGCTCTGAGGTGGAATGCCCCAGGTTCAATCCCCAGTACCAAAAAGTAAAAAATAAAATTGATGTTTGACAAATAAACAAAAAAGGAAGTTGTATTTCAAGGGCTGATCAGAGTCCCTGGAACAGAGTTGGAAGCCAAATAAAGTTGAATTCATAAATCACTAACAACAGCTAGATTGAAGGAAACGAGATCAACAGGCATATCTGGACATGGTGGCGCACAACTGTAATTCCATTTCTTGAGAGGCAGAGACAGGAAGATTGCAGGTGGGAGATCAGCCTCAACAACTTAGAAAGACCTCAGCAACCCAATGAGACCCTTTTTCAAAATAAAAAATAGGGCTGGGAAAGCAGCTCAGAGATAGAATTCCTGTTGGCTTAATCTCCAGTAAAATATAAACACCCCCCCACACACACACCACATGCCGGCAGAGTATCTCATCACCACCCCTTGCAGAGACCATCTGGGTACCAGGGTCTTGCTCAACCCTACTGCCAAACCTCACCTCAGACACTGCAGGTAACACTCAGGGGACTTCACAGCTATGCACAGTGACTTCATGGCCACACTCCCTATTTCTGTATGCTGTATCTCCAAGTATTTCAGATGATGGTTTTTCACCAAGACCTGGAATAAGTCTTCATGGCACATGTCGGGGCCCACATGCTTTAAACTGGAGAGGGAAGCAGCATCTGATTACAATGTGGTCCTGCCACAGGACTGTTGTGCTCTGCTCCTGGAAGAAGCAGCAGCTGCTAAGAAGATGAAAACCCTCTCTCGGGGAGTTTGCAGCTGAATTCAGGACCAAGACATTAAAGATGGACACAGATGCACAACCTTGTGTCCCGTGATCGAAGAACAGTGAATCAGAACGAAGGACTAAGTCATAAAAATACGCACAGCCCTTTCTGTGTGACACAGACTTCAGGACCTGTTGGCAGCTCAGCTCAACCTCCACAGCTCTGCAACCCTGTGAGAGTCACTTAGCCTCTCCAAGCTTCAGGTCATGGTCCTTAGGATGGCTGTGAGAATCAATCCACAGAATCACTGTGAGGTGCTTGGGAAATGCTTATCATACAGCAGCCCCTCCATAGGTGGGGGCTAATAATTACCATCATAAGCGTGGAGGATTATAGACGTGCACCACCACTAATGTTTGGCAATTATAAAAAAAAATTTTTTTTAGCTGAGTGTGGTGGTGCACACTTGTAATTCCAGTACTTGGGAGGCTGAGACAGGAGAATTGCAGGTTCGAGGACAGCCTCAGCAAATAGTGAGACTCTCATCAACCTAGTGAGACCCTGTTTCAAAATGAAAATAAAAAATAGGGCTGGGGGTGTAGCTTGAAGGTAGAGTATCCCTGGGTTCCATTCCCAGTATCACAAAAACATGTTTTTTAAAATGATGCCTGTATTAAAAAGAGCCAGAAGCCGGGCATGGTGGTATACATCTATAATCCCAGTCCTTGGGAGGTTGAGACAGGAGGATTATAGGTTCGAGCACAGACTTGGCAACTTAGTGAGGCTCTCAGCAACTTAGCGAGACCCTGTTTCAAAATAAAAGAACAAAATAGGCAGGGTGTGTAACTCAGAGGTAGAATGCCCCTGGGTTCAGTCACCAGTGCTGCACACATGCACGCAAGTCTGACGTGGTGCTCTCTGGTGCATGGTGTGGGTGAAGAGAGGCGAGGACATGCACGGGACAGGACACCCTCACGGATCTCTTCCCAATTGGTGTTCACCTCATACTCACAGGAGTCTCCGCAGCTTACACTGAGGGTGCTTCAGAGAAGCAGCCATAACCTTGACCAGCCACGGATCCAGAGTGCTGTTGGCCACAGTGAAGACTTCTAGGTTGTCATTTGTTCCAAACACAGAGCAGATATCTTGCCACCACTCATAATACATACTCCTCTCTTTTTTTCTACATGAAAGGGAGGAAAGAGACAGTGGTTGATTCTTAGAGATAAAACTGGAGAAAAGTCAGGAGGAAGCTGGTATCTGAAGGTTGAAAATCAGAAAAGGTCACAACTTTTTTTTGTGTGTGTGTGGCACTGGGAATTGAACCCAGGGGCGATCTACCGCTGAGCTACACCTCCAGCCTTTTTCTTTTCTTTTTTTTTTTTTTTAATTTGGAAACAGGGTCTCACTAAGTTGATGAGAGTCTCACTACTTGCTGAGACTGTCCTCGAACCTATGATCCTGTCTCAGCTTCCCAAGTACTGGGATTACAGGCATGTGCCACCACACCTGGCTATAAATTCACACTTTGGCTTGGTCCCTAGGTGCCTGGAGGCTGAAGCTGCCCCAGGAGAGATTCAAGAAATACTTGAAGTGTGGTGGCACACACCTGTAATCCCAGTACTTGAAAGGCTGAGACAGGAGGATTGCAGGTTCAAGGCCAGCCTCAGAAACTTAGCAAGACCCTCAGCAATTTAGCAAGACCATATTTCAAAAGAAAAATAATAATTCAAAAAAGGGCTGGGGGTATAGTTCAGAGGTAGAATGCTCCTGGGTTCAATCCCCAATACAAAAAGAAAATTAAAAAAAAAAAAGTACTAGCCGGGCGTGGTGGCGCACGCTTGTAATCCCAGCATTCGGGAGGCTGAGACCGGAGGATCCGGGTTCGCGGCCAGCCTCAGCTACCTAGTGAGGCACTCTGCAACTTAGTGAGACTCGGTTTCAAAATAAAGAATAAAAAATAGGGCTGGGGGTATAGCTTGGAGGTAGAATGCCCCTGAGTTCAATCCCCAGTACCA
>PVLC010006390.1:0-28193 GCA_004027655.1 Graphiurus murinus
AAAAAAGAAAAAAAAGAAAATTAGGGGAGGCCAGGCGTGTGGCGCACACTTGTAATCCCCATACTTGGGAAGCTGAGATCAGAGGATCTAGGCTTGTGGCCAGCTTTGCTGCTTAGTGAAGCTCTCTGCAACTAGTGAGTACCTGTTTCAAAATAAAGAATAAAAAATAGTAAAAAATGGACTGGGGGCATAGCTTAGAGGTAGAATACCCCTGGGTTCAATTCCCAGTACTGCCAAAAAAAAAAAAAAAATTTAGGGGAAAGCCAGGCATAGTTAGTGCACACCTGTAATCCCAGTACTTGGAAGGTGAAACAGGAGAATTGCAGGTTCAAGGCCAGCCTCAGCAATTTAGCAAGACCTTGTTTCAAAATAAAGCACATTAGATTTTCCCCCAAAACAAAAGATTACAGTTTACTTGAGTCAGCCTAGTAAGAAAGTCCCATTTTAACCCTTACAAAAAAGTAACCTGACCGGGCGTGGTGGCGCACGCTTGTAATCCCAGCATTTGGGAGGCTGAGACTGGAGGATCCGGGTTCACAGCCAGCCTCAGCTACCTAGTGAGGCTCTCCGCAACTTAGTGAGACTCGGTTTCAAAATAAAGAATAAAAAATAGGGCTGGGGGTATAGCTCAGAGGTAAAACGCCCCTGAGTTCAATCCCCAGTACCACCAAAAAAAAAAAAAAGTAACCTGATGTTAACCAATCTGTTTCTTTTTCCTATGGTGCTATGTCCTTCCTCCCATCCAACAAAATCCACTCCTTTGGCTGGGCATGGTGACACACGCTTGTAATCTCAGTACTTAGGAGGATGAGACAGAATGATAGCAGGTTCAAGGCCAGTCTCAGCAACTTAGTGAGACCATGTTTCAAAATAAAGAATAAAAAAAAAAATAGAGCTGGGGGTGTGGCTCTGAGGTAGAATGCTCCTGGGTTCCATTTCCAGTACCACAAAAAAAAAAAAAGGAAAGAAAAGAAAGAAATATGCAGGGATAATTTTTTAAAGATTTCACTACCAAAAATATCATGCTAACCTATACCAAAAAACACGTTTAGAAAATCACAGATTTTCAGTTAAAACGTTTCACGAAATTAATATTCCAGGGGAATGTTTCCTTCAAACAGAATCCCAACCTTTTTCAAAGAATTAACAGCAAATATAAAATCTCTAAGAAACTTTTTTTTTTTCCGGTGGTAGTAGTAGTAATGAGGATTGAACTCAGGGTATTCTACCTCAAAGCTACACCCCCAGCCCTACTTTATATTTCATTTTGAAACAGTGTCTTATTAAGTTGCTGAGGGCTTTTTAGGTCACTGAGGCTGGACTCAACCTGCGATACTATACCTCAACCTTCCAAGTAGTGGAATTATAGGCATGCACCACCATGCCTGCCCCCCGCCGTCCCCAGTACTGGGGATGGAACCCAGGGGTATTCTACCTCTGAGTTATACCCCCAGTCCTATTTTTTATTCTTTTTTTTTTTTTTTTTTTTTTGCGGTACTGGGGATTGAACTCAGGGGCATTCTACCTCTAAGTTATACCCCCAGCCCTATTTTTTATTCTTTATTTTGAAACCGAGTCTCACTAAGTTGTGGAGGTAGCTGAGGCTGGCCACGAACCCGGATCCTCCGGTCTCAGCCTCCCGAATGCTGGGATTACAAGCGTGCGCCACCACGCCCGGCTTCTATTCTTTATTTTTAAAACAGGGCCTCACTAAGCAGCTGAGGCTGGCCGGAAACCTTTGATCCTCCTGTCTCAACTTCCCAAGAACTGGGATTACAAGCGTGCACCACCATGCCTGGCTATGCCTGGTTTCTAAGAAACATTTTAGGTATCAACCTACAGATACAGACATACATGCACAAAGAATATATAAATAGAACATGATTTAAATCATATAGATTAGCAGCTATAATTCCATTATTTTTAATTACTCTGATTTTGTTACATGATGTATGAGTTTAGTACTCATGATTTAGTACTCATGATTTTGTTACATGATGTATAAGTTACAGGAAGCTACATAAATTTTAAAATATATTAGCCAGCCGGGCGTGGTGGTGAACACTTGTAATCCCAGTACTTGAGAGGATAAAACAGGAGGATCATAAGCTTGAAGACAGTCTTGGCAATTTAGTGAGGCCTTCAGCAGCTTAGTAAAACCTTGTTTCAGAGCCAGGCATAGTGGCACACGCTTGTAATCCCAGCATTTGGGAGGCTGAAACCGGAGGATCTGGGTTTGAGGCCAGCCTCAGCTACTTAGTGAGGCACTCTGCAACTTAGTGAGACCCTGTTTCAAAATAAAGAATAAAAAATAGGGCTGGGGGTGTAGCTCGGAGGTAGAATGCCCCTGAGTTCAATCCCCAGTACCGCAAAAAAAAAAAAAAAGAAAGAAAGGAAAAAAAAAAAACCTTGTTTCAAAGTAAAGAAGTAGAATGTCCCTGGATTCAATCCCCAGTACCCCCTAACCCACACATACACAGGATAAAAAATATTAAGAGCCTTTCAGTTATTTTCATCCAACAGTGTAAAAATATTGGCTAGAAAATTAAGATAAAAATTTGAACCTAAAACTACAGAAGAAGATCCTTCAAATAAAAAAACAAAACAAAAGGCGACACTGTAATTACTTACTAGTAGCTCCCCACTAGACTGGAGGAGAGGATCCACACACTACTAAGTAGTTATATTAGTTGGGGGGCTAAATACTTAGTAGGAGCTAAGTTACTGCCAAGTCAAATACTTGGTATAGAGTGAAATAGAAAAAAATTTTCTAGCTGGGCGTGGTGGCGCATACTTGTAATCCCAGTATTTGGGAGGCTGAGACTGGAGGATCTGGGTTCGAGGTCAGCCTCAGCTGCTTAGTAAGGCCCTTCGCAACTTGGTGAGTCCCTGTTTAAAAAAAAAAAAAAAAAAATGAAAAATACGACTGAGGACATAGCCCAGAGGTAGAATGCCCCTGGGTTCAATTCCCAGTACCGCCACAAAATAAAAAAGAAAGAAATATATAATATTATATATATAACATGTTTCTAAGTAGAAGATCCCACTTTTATGTTACTGAGTTTTATTCAGTGTGTGTGTGTGTGTGTTGCTTGAGCCAAGGGGCAATTTCGTCTGAGTTACACCCCAGCCCCGCCCCCCCCGCCCCCCACTTTTGAAACAGGTTCTCACTAAGTTGCTGAGGCTGGTAGTGAACCTATGGTCCTACTGTCTCAGGCTCCCAAGTACTGGGGTTACAGATGAACACCATCACACCCAGCTGTTGCTGAGTTTAGACAGTTAAAGCTGGCAGAAATCTTACTTTAGATTAGAGGTTACTTTCCTGTCTCTGGTTTTCCTGTAATTGGACGTACTTATAATCTGAATCAAAAATTATTATAGAAAATGTGAAAGGTCAGTAGACTGTGAACTCTGGTACAATTGTTTATTTCTTTTATAAATGCCCCAATGTTTTTTGTTTTGCTTTGTTTTTGTTTTTGTTGTTGTTTGAGGTACCGGGGATTGAACCCAGGAGCATCTTACCTCCAAGCTATACCCCCAGCCCTAATTTTTATTCTTTATTTTGAAATAGGATCTCACTAAGTTGCAGAGGGCCTAAATAGCTAAGGCTGACTGCGAACCAGTGATCCTCCTGTCTCAGCATCTTAAGTACTGGGATTACAAGCATGTGCCACCATGCCCGGCCCCCAGCATTTTAAATTACAAGACTTAAATGCTGTACCAGAGTGAATTATTCTAAACCAGTTGTTGAGACAAGAGTCTTTACGAAAAGTTGTCTTTCACATAAAAGCTAAAAACCAATTTATAACTTAGTAAAGTTTAAAACAATTAACTTTGATCTCTCTCTCTCTCTCTTTTTTTTTTTTTTTTTTTTGCAGTACTGGGGATTGAACCCAGGGGTTTTCTGCTCCCGAGCTACACCCCAGCTCTATTTTTTCTTCTTCATTTTGAAACAGGGTCTCACTAAGTTGTGGAAGGCCTCACTAAGTAGCTGAGGCTGGTCTTGAACCTGCTGTCTCAGCCTCCCAAGTACTAGAGTTATAAGCCTGCACCGCCAAGCCTGGCTCCTTTGTATTTTTAAGTTAGTAGAACTCTTTCTTGTGTGTTATAGCTCTTTTTCATCAGAATTAAATTTAAAGCTAATCACTCCTATGCATACATATGGAAAGCAGCCTCTAAAAGAATCAGGGACTGAGTACAATGCGAGGACTCGGGTGTTTGCACATCCATGTTTGCAGCAACGCTACTCTTGATAGTCCAAATGTAGAAAGAACCCAACACCCACTGACAGATGAATGGATAAGTAAAAGGTGGTACATACACAGAATGGAATGACATTCAACCTTAAAAGGAACTCTAAAACATGCTACAACATGAATGATCCTCAAGAACACTGTACTAAGTGCAATAAGCCAAACACAAAAGGACAAATACTTTATGATTATACTTATGAGATTCTTACAGTAGTCAAATCCATAAAGCAAAAAGTATACTGGTGGGTACAAGAGAGTAGGGGAAGAATGAATGGAAAGTGATTATTTAATGGACAGAGTTTCAGTTTGGAAGATGTAAAAGTTCTAGAGAAGGGCACTGGTGATAGTTGCAGCACACCTGTGAATGTACTCAATGCCACTGCGCTGTACACTTAAAAAGGTGAGGACAGGCTGGGCATAGTGACGCATGCCTATAATCCCAGGATTTAGGAGGCTGTGACAGGAGGATTGCAGGTTCACAGCCAGCCTCAGCTACTTAATAGGGCCCTTCGCAACTCAGGGAGACCTTGTTTCAAAATAAAGAATAAAAAATAGGGCTGGGGGTGTAGCTCGGAGGTAGAATGCCCCTGTACTGCAAAAAAGAAAGAAAAAAAAAAAACCCATATAATAGCTTTAAATATTTAGGAAATTTAACAAGGCATTTTTATCCAAAGAATAAAACTGTACTTATTTCTCATGCATTTGATTTCAGAGGGGTGAGGGAAATTCGCTTTTTCTTCTCAATTTGCAAGATTACTGATTACTCAAGTAATGATTCAATGGACAGGGTAAGCAACAGGAAGACAAGTATCATATGAGATCAAGAAAGAAAAACTGAAGCAAGGTACTGCAAGATCTCAACCTTCTGTTTTCCTCAAAATATAAGCAGGAGGGGTCCCACTCCATGTAATGGCAGAGGAAATATGAACTCTGGAGAAAATCTAAAGAACAACGATGTGAAGGCACTAGAAAATTATCATAAGGGTCATTGTTGTAAGAAAGAAATGATATGGGGAGAGTTCCTTGATTTTTACAGTTTTAGCCTGAAGACTGATCCTGGTTTGTGCTACATGGGAACAGTAAAACACCCAATGAAAACCCCACAGCCTTTTTAGCTTCAAGATCAAAGGAGAGAGTTCAGGGTAATCAATCACTGCTGGAAAAGATAGGATAACCTTAGGCGAGAAAAGTATCAGGGGCAGCAGGGGAGCCACAAATTCTATGTATAAATTCTGCCTAAATCTCTACATGACCCCTGGACTAGTATTAGCATGTGCTGGGTAGTTTCCAACTAACCAAATAACTGAACTAAAATCTGACCTGCTGTTCACAAGAGAGAAACTGCAGTTTGTGTCCGAACAACTTATTTGTCTGCTAACCAAAACAATAAAAAATTAAAATTACAAAATACAAACTCTTCAGAGGACTCTAAAACTCAAGAGGGTTCACAACATTATCATCTCAGAAGGTCCAGAATACAGCTGAAAACTACTCAAGATTCTCAAGAGGAAAAGACAGTCAATGAAGTACAAAGACAAGATGAAGCTAATATTAATACTATCAAGTAAAATATACTTGTAATAATCAGCAATACTTATGAAGAATTATTTAAAATGCCAAATAAAAATTATATTATTGAAAACTATGCTTTTTTAAGAAAAAAATTCTCTGGATGGGATTAATAGCAGGATGGAGACAGCAAGAACTGGTAAACCTTATATCAATAGAAATCCAACTTAAAGAGGAAAAAATTGATGGGATATAAATGAAGAGGGAGTTAGGGACCTATGGAACAAGATCAACAAATCTAACAAAGTCTGGGACACTTGCTCTCTCCCCAAAAAGCAAGACATAATAAATCTACAAATAACCATAAGGAGGCATATTGTAGTTAAATCACACACACACCCCCAGCCAGAGGAAAAGGAAACATTACGTATAGAACAATTATTCAAATCATCATGGACTTGTCTTCTGAAATAAAAGACAGTAAAATAACATCTTGAAAGTGCTCAAATACACACCAGGCACAGTAGTGTATGCCAGTAATCCGGGTATTTGGGAGGCAGAGACAGGAAGATCTCAGGTTTGAGGCTACTGCATGGCAAATAGGTGGGACCTGGTTCCAAAATAAAATAGGGTTGGGAAT
This sequence comes from Graphiurus murinus, assembly GCA_004027655.1. NCBI lineage: Eukaryota > Metazoa > Chordata > Mammalia > Rodentia > Gliridae > Graphiurus > Graphiurus murinus. The sequence goes on from PVLC010006390.1 coordinate 6,403, forward strand.
GTGGGTCAGAGGTAGAATGCAGTTGGGTTTAATCCACAGTACTACAAGAAGAGAGGATGATAAGGATGAGGATGAGGATGAGAAGGAGGAGGAGAAGGAGAAGAGATAGAAAACTGTCAATCAGAATTCCACATCCAAGCCAGGCGTGATGGTGCACACTTGTAATCCCAATACTTGGGAGGCTGAGACAGGAGGATCCAGGTTCCCAGCCAGCCTCAGCTACTTAGTGAGGCCCTCTGCAACTCACTGAGACTGTTTCAAAATAAAGAATAAACCGGGCATGGAGGTGCATGCTTGTAATCCCAGCACTTGGGAGGCTGATAATGGAGGATCCCGGTTCGAGGCCAGCTGCAACTTAGTGAGACCCTGTTACAAAATAAATAAAAAATAGGACGGGGGGTATACCTCGAAGGAAGAATGCCCCTGAGTTCAACCCCCAGTACTACCAAAAAAAAAAAGAAAGAAAACAGAGCCAGGTGTGGTGGCACATGCTTGTAATCCCAGCATTTGGGAGGCTGAGATGGGAGGATCCGGGTTCGAGGCCAGCCTCAGCTACCTAGTGAGGTACTCTGAAACTTAGTGAGAACCTGTTTCAAAATAAAGAATAAAAAACAGGGCTGGGGATATAGCTTGGAGGTAGAATGCCCCTGGGTTCAATCCCCAGTACTGCAAAACAAAAAACAAAAACCAAAAAACAAAACTCCACATCCAGCCACAAGCTTATAATCCCAGTACTTGGGAGGCTGAGACAGGAAGATCAGAGGTTCACAGCCAGTCTCAGCTACTTAGTGAGACACTCTGCAACTTAGTGATAGCCTGTTTCAAAATAAAGAATTTAAAATAATAATAATAATAAAGCTGGGGGGGATAGGTCAGAGGTAGAATGCCCCTGGATTCAATCCCCAGTACAACACAAAAAAATTAAAAAGAGAGCCGGGTGTGGTGGCGCACGCTTGTAATCCCAGCATTCAGGAGGCTGAGACCGGAGGATCCGGGTTCGCAGCCAGCCTCAGCCACCTAGTGAGGCACTCCACAACTTAGTGAGACTCGGTTTCAAAATAAAGAATAAAAAATAGGGCCAGGGGTATAGCTCAGAGGTAGAACGCCCCTGAGTTCTATCCCCAGTACCGCAAAAAAATAAATAAACAAATAAAAATTAAAAAGAAAAATAAAATTCCACATCCAGAGTAATTGGTCTTTAAGAGTGAAGGCAAATAAAGATATTTTCAGAATAAAAGAGAATCCTTGAGGTTGAAAGAAAAAGGTAATAATCAAATAGTAAGAAACAAAAAGTATTGAAAATGGTAAATATAAATTCAATTCTGACAGTTTAGATGTAAATTGCAATGTCTCACGGAGTTTCAAACTATGCAGATGGAATATGAAGACAGCTACAGCAAAACAGACCAAGGGGAACAAACATAGAGAGTTGGAATGTTTAAGTTTCATGTGAAGTACTACAATAATAACTCTAACATTAAAAAGCTGAAGATTTTCTGTATTACAACCCCCTAGAGCAATTACTAAAGGGGGACAATGCAAAGAAATACAGCTAAAAAGCCAACAGACAAAGCAAAACTATAAAGATATTCAATCTATTCCTCCAAAAAGACAGGAAAAGAAAAATAGTAGAATAAAAATAGAGAGACAATATGAAAACAAATATTAAAATGGCAAACAGAAGTCCAACCACGTCAACATTATGTTAAATGTTGATGACTAAACTTTCTGATTAAATGGTAAGAGTTTATATAACTGATTTTTAATGACCCAATTATACTGCTTCTAAAAGATGCCCTTTAAATATATGATACAGATAAGTTGAAAGTAAATGAATAGAAAATTACTTGCCATGCAAAAACAATAAGCATTAAGAAAGCTGGAATCGATACATTTATATCAGATAAAGTAGGTGTTCATGAGTCACCCATGGTGGCTCACACTTGTAATCAATCCCAGTACTTGGGAGGCTGAGACAGGAGGATGACAAGTTCTCGGACAGCCTCAGCAAGTAGTGAGACTCTCATCAACCTAGTGAGACCTTGTTTCCAAAATAAATAAAATTGGGCTGGGAGTGTAGCTCAAAGGTAGAATGCCTCTGGTTTCAATCCCCAGTACCACAATAAATAAATAAATAAATAAATAAATAAATAAATAAATAAATAAATAAATAAATCTGGGTGTGGTAGGGCACACCTATAAATCCCAGTACTTGAGAGTCTGAGACAGAAGGATTCCAGGTTCACGGCTAGCCTCAGAAACTTAGCCAGGCCCTCCACAACTTAGCAAGACCCTGGTTCAAAATAAAAAATAAAATCAGGCTGGAGGTGTAGCTCAGAGGTAGAATACCCCCTGGGTCAAATCCCCAGTATCACCCAAAATAAAGGAATGATGACGACAACGAACAAAACATTAGGGAAGTAATCTGAATAGATGTTAGGAAACATACAAAAATGTTCAATAAATTCGTGAAGTGCTAAACATCATTAATCATCAGAGAAATGCAAATTAAAGTCACAATGAGATGACACTACACACCCACCAGGATGGCTAAAATGTGGTGTAACAGTAACTCCCATTCACCACTAGTGGGAGTATAAAATGTCTCAATAACTTTGAAAAACAAGTTACAGTTTCTTATAGAACCATACACCTGTCCTCTGTCCCTTCAATTCCAGTGCTTAACAAAGCCAAAAGCTGCAAATGGCTCAGAGGTACACATCAACAGGAAAACAGATAAATAAATCATGGCATATTTATACAGTGGCATATCACTAAGCAAAAAAGGCAAATAAATAAAACACAACTGTACAGATAAAACAATGAAATATTGCACTGTTAAGAAAGCCTGATACAGCCGAGTGTGGTGGCGCACGATTGTAATCCCAGTACTTAGATGCTGAGACAGAAGGATAGCAGGCCAGCTTAGTGAGGTCTTCTGAAACTTAGTGAGAGCCTGTTTCAAAATAAAGAATAAAAAAATAGAGCCGGGCATGATGGCGCACACTTGTAATCCCAGCATTTGGGAGGCTGAGACCGGAGGATCTGGGTTCATGGCCAACCTCAGCTACCTAGTGAGGCACTCCGCAACTTAGTGAGACCCTGTTTCAAAATAAAGAATAAAAAATAGGGCTGGGGGTGTAGCTCGGAGGTAGAATGCCCCTGAGTTCAATCCCTAGTTACGAAAAACAAAACAAAACAAAACCTCACCCCATGGTCTACACTGAACTGTTTCTATATTTACCACAGAAGGGAGAAAAAAAGATAAGCATTACTGAGGCACGGCTAATGATATACACACTGACGCATCAGGAAATAGTGTGCTGATGATTGCAACTTACTTTTTAAAATACAAATAAATAAAACAAGCAGATGGAAAGAGAGATGTATCATAAAGCAAGTACAAGAAAATGTTAATGTTACACTCTAGATTGTGGATATATATATATGTTCCCTGAACAATTCTTTTGACTGTTCTGTATGTTTGAAATTTTTCATGGTTAGAAAATTAACAATGGGTTCACTCCTGTGCATCTTTCTCTATTTAAAAAAAAAAAAAAAGGAAGAATTATGCAGATTACATAGCTATAATAAAAATTATGTAATGCAGAAATATTTTTATATCTTCATTGATAAAAATGGAAAGACAAATGACTGGCATGTTTTATTGCTCATATTCACTCAAATAAGAATTTTAAATTGGATGGGTAGAGAAACAACATGCAGATGAAAATGATAAACGTTGGTAGGTAGTATAGTGACTAACTCCTTCCCATTATCACCCAAAACACACAGCACCAAGGCTTACACACAGAGACAGACTCCAGATTCAGGGTTTCAGCTAACACCTGTTTAAAAGAACCAATAAGATATTTACGGTCCCATATTTCTCTCCAGAGCTACAAAGCCACACAGACAACTATCTGGTAGGTATAGAAACCTCAAAATGCAACCTATTTTCTTCTCTCACCTTATCTGTCCCTTCCTATTTCTTTTCCCAGATGAAGCAAACCAAAACCCCAAACTATAAACTCAAGTGCCAGCCTAGCCTATTCCTGCACAGCCATTCCTACATCAGTTACCAGCCCTGCCAATTCCCCCATCCAATGTCTTTTCTAATACCTCCTCCATTCTGTCCCAATGCCACTGAATTAATGCCGTTTCTTTCATGCATTACTATAGAGGCCTCCAAAATAGCCTTCCTACCTCCAGCTTCTCCTAGTAGAGGTCTCACAGTCAGCACTTCCTGAACAGGATAAGCATTTCAATACTATCTAGAAAATATGTCTTACTATTTCTGCATGGAAGAATCGAGTTAAGAATATTTAAATTTGAAACTTTTACAATGTAGATTTATATTTCTGTTGGCTTTACAACCTCCTTTTCTGGTAAGACCACATGACAATGATAATCTCAGACTACCACTGTTGCTAGAAATATATACACATTATCAAAATCACTGATATCCCCCCCCCACACACACACACACAGCCTGTAATTCAACAAGTCTTCAAATTTGTGAGATTTTGAACATCAGTAATAAATTCCTCAACCCACAGAGTGGGTATCTTTAGAAGCACTAGAGCTCAGAGGTTAAGAGTAGAGAATCTGAGCACAATGATCAAGAATTAACCAAGTAATTACTTAGAGATTAAATTTAAACTAATTTTTAAGTTACAAAAGATTACAAAATGCTAATTAAAAAAATAAAACTTGGGCAAAAAAAAAATTAGAAAGTCAAATGTATTAAAGGTAAGAGCCAGGTGTGGTGGCTCATGCTTGTAATCTCAGTACTTGGGAGGCTGAGACAGGAGGATCACAGGTTCATGGCCAATCTCAGCAACTTAGCAAGGCCCTCCCCAATTTAGTGAGACCCTATTTCAAAATAAAATAGGGAACCAAGCATGGTGGCACATGCTTGTAATCCCAGTACTTGAGAGGCAGAGACAGGAGGATCACAGGTTCTTGGCCAGCCTCTGCAACTTAGTGAGATCCTGGGGTATAGCTCAGAGGTAGAATGCCCCTGGGTTCCATCACTAGTACCATAAAAAAACAAATAAAATAAAATAGGGCTAGGGGTGTAACTCAGAGGCAGAATGCCCCTGGGTTCAATCCCTAGCACCACAAGGAGGGAGGGGTCCGGGGGATAAAGATGTGAGACAATGCCAACTAGAGTTGAGTATAAATTGGTATAAGTTGGTAACCGAGAGATTTCATGTATGGTAATCCTGTGGTATGCCAGTCCATTCCTGGGTCTGTCTAAACTCTGTAGGGTAGGTGGGTATGTGGGTCTTACTAGATTGCTGAGGCTGTCTTAGTCTCACAAGTACTGGGATTATAAGAGGAGGGGGCACTATGCCTGGCTAGGCACACATGTTAAAGAGAATCAAAGGAGGGGAAAGGGAAGGAAAAAAATGGGTTAGAAAGGATGGCAAAGAAAAATTTGTACAGAACAATTGAGGGGACCACACCTAGACAAATAACAAAAATGTATACTGGCCAACTTGATTTTTTATATGCTGGAGTTTCAAAGTAAATAACGTAACTTTTTAATTACAACTTTTGATTGCAGTCTAGATATGTCTCAAGGATCTTGTTCAACTATGCACCTTCAGATATTTTATGAAATCTTATAGGGCATTCGTTTTGAGTTTCTGTAAAAGCACGATCCATGGTGAGCATTCTTGCTGCTGAACAAAACAATCTTGATTTCTTGGTTTGGGTTTCCCTAAAAGGAACACTGAGACATGCATTTGAGTAGAAGCTGTTTATTTAGGAGGGATTTTACAAGGAGGAGAGTCAGACAAAAGAAGGAAGCCAACAAAAAGTATGTCACCAAACCAGTTACTACTGTGCAGATGGAGCCTGGCCATGATAGAAAATTCTGAGAAACAGTATAGAAACAAATCAGGCATCCCAGTGGAGAGATAAAGAAACTGGCATACTTAAGCCACCAATTTCCATCCTTCACTGGTTGAGAGCTACATTCTCTGGAATGCCAGTTTACCATGAGCCAAGCTTATCAGACAGACAATCCCAGGAGATGGCATGAGCAGCCTTTGGCTGCAAAGATTATGAGAGGGCAGAGTCAGCTATATTTATGCAAATCATGTGACTTCTAGACTTCCTTTTCCCTACTTATAAAATGGGGATGATAAAGTTGCTTAACAGATTAATAAGATAATCCTGGCTCTTAGAAAGCAATTCAATAAATGATAGTTTTGCCTATCTTTCCACTCAGGAACTACTTGTTTCAGAATTTATCTAAATAAGTATTAATGTATATAAATATTTACCTAGAATATTGCTAATAAAATAATTAATATGTAACCTTAATATAATATGTTATAAACATACACTGTATATAAACATACACTGTTTATAATGGTGAAAGATTCAGCAACAAGATCAATGTAAAATAGGAAACTGACTAAAGCACTGTTGTGTACCCTACCATAAAATACAATAGATAATACACAATGAACAAATACTTTATGAAAGTATTATTGATATATTGAGCAAAAAATCAAGTTACAAAATAAAATACATTATGACCTTCCCTATTTTTGCATACATATAATGCATATGTACAAAAATATTAGAAACATTAAATTGTTTTCAGTAGTAATCTGTAGAAGCTGGAATCACAAATGACCTTAATTTTCTATTTTTCTTTTTTTAGAAGGCTCAATGGAATCTGTATTACTAAAAATTTCTACAATTAACATTGATTTTCTAATTTAAAGAAGGAAAACCAGCCAGGCGTGGTAGCCCACACTTGTAATCCCAGCATTTGGGAGGCTAAGACTGGAGGATTGGGGTTCAGGGCCAGCCTCAGCTACCTAGACCTAGTGAGGCACTCCGAAACTTAGTGAGACCCTGTTTCAAAATGAAGAATAAAAAAATAGGGCTGGGGTGTAGCTCGGAGATAAAATAACCCTGAGTTCAATCCCCAGTACTGCCAAAAAAAAAAAAAGAATGCCCCTGAGTTCAATCTCTAGTACCACAAAAAAAAAAAAGGAAAACCATTTAAAAAGTAACCTATTCTTTCTTTCCCTTCTATTAAAATTTGAACGTTTTAACTAATGTTTTCTAGATTTTATATAGACTGCTCACAGTAAAAACTTATTTCTACAATTCATCTCAACCCAAAACATTAGAAAAATATTAAATGTTTTTTCTAAAAAAGATAGAGAATCTGGCCGGGCGTGGTGGCGCATGCTTGTAATCCCAGCATTTGGGAGGCTGAGACCGGAGGATCCGAGTTCGCGGCCAGCCTCAGCTACCTAGTGAGGTACTCGCAACTTAGTGAGACTCGGTTTCAAAATAAAGAATAAAAAATAGGGCTGGGGGTATAGCTCGGAGGTAGAACGCCCCTGAGTTCAATCCCTAGTACCGCAAAAAAAAAAAAAAAAAAAAAAAAGATAGAGAATCTAGAGTTAAAACTAAGGGAATTTCAGCCAGGTGTGGTGGTACACTCTTGTAATCCCAGAATTTAGGAGGCTGAGACAGGAGGATCGCAGGTTCGAGGCCAGCTTTAGCTACTTAGTGAGGCCCTCCGCAACTTAGTGAGACCGTTTCAAAATGAAAAATAAAAAATCAGGCTGGGGGTGTTGCTCAGAGGTAGAATGCCCCTAGGTTCAATCCCCAGTATGAAAGAAAGGAAGAAGGGAGGGAGGGAGAGAGGAAAAAAAAGAAAAAAGTTAAATGAATTTCAATTCCAGCTCTTGTCATTTCCTAGTTGTAACCTTAAAGAAGTTTTTATTTAGCCTCCATAAGCTTTAGTTTCCTGATTTCTGTAAGAGAATAATAATGGTAATACCTCATGGAACTGTTTTAAGAATAAAACCATGTACATAAAATACTTCAAGTACTTGGTACATGTTGGGCACTCATAAATGTCAGCCATAATTATCATTATTATTAGCAGTAACGGCATTTGGTAAATACAGCAAATCAAGTTCTAGAACAAGTGAGCACACTACTAGCTACAGTATGCTCTTTAACATTTGATGTGTTGACAAATGTAAAGGTCCACAGCATATGTGTTGAGCCATCCTTTGAACCAATGCAAAAATCCCACTGTATCAATCTGGTCTGCCAGGCATGGTGGCACACGTTTGTAATCCCAGCATTTGGGAGGCTGAGACCGGAGGATCTGGGTTTGCGGCCAGTCTCAGCTATCTAGTGAGGCCCTCTGCAACTTAGTGAGACCCTGTTTCAAAATAAAGAATAAAAAATAGGGGTGGGGGTATATCTCAGAGCTAGAATGCCCCTGGGTTCAATCCCCAGTACCACAAAAAAAAAAAAAAAAAAAAAAAAAAAAAAGTCTGGAATGAGGGGAGTGACCATAACCAACTCAAACTCTCTATACAGCTGACCAACTGCATTTCAATGGGGCTTACTTCATTTCTACTCATCCTTGAGTATTCATTTTATGTGGTAGCTGTTATAAGCTACAAAGGTTATTTGTGAATCTGTGAATTCCTGATGACCTTGAAATAGCATCACAAATGGCTTTTGCTTAGCACATCTCCACACCACTGGAATGCAATTAACTTTTGTTTCAATTTAAAGTTTACTGTTACTGTCTGTGATTACAGGTATAAAAAGATTATGGACTCTGGATGTCCAAAGAAATTGATTTTTTTAACCTGAATAAGATATGTGAATATAATATCAAGGCACACTGGATACTTAGTCAAACTGAATCAATTACAAACTGATGTTTCTTATGCTTAAATACAAGCACTTGCGGAAAATCTGGTTTTCCTATTATTCCAAGGACTCCTTTAATTTTTCCAAGAGTATTTCTTGGACATTCATGGTTCCAGAACAGGTATTTATAGAGTTTGGCAAATATAACATTTGCCGGCTGCCAGCTTCTGCTCCAAACTACTTCATAAATTGTGAAATACTGTCCTGAAAAGCAGTCTCTGTACTATAACTGGGAAAACATCCTTCTTGCCTTTCTCCACATAGATGTCCCTCCGTTAAGACCAAGAACTTGGTCCTTAAACATGTCATACCACATCACCCTTGGAACAAATTCACTAAAGCAAATGAGATTCAACAAACTTTAGTTCCAGGAGCCAAACTAGCTATGATAACTACCATGTAACAAAAATTCTAGAAAAGACTACTTGAAGAAGATCTTCTATCCACATACACTAAAGAAGTTTAGGAGCCTTAAAGAGCTGATAGCACACAATTCTCAGAAACTTTTTATTTCATATTAAAATCTAATGCATAGTTTGTGATTCACTCCACTGATCAACCAGTTTTAATATGATGTTCTACCAAAAAATCTTTCAGTGAAATTGACATTCCAGATCAATATGCCATATATGTCTTATGGTCTGCCCCATGTGTGGTTACAAGTACCCCAGTATGAGACCACAAAAGTACCTGAAGTGTGACAAGAAGAAACTCTAATTTCAAGGAGAATTCTAAAACTTTAGGCAGGCAGTCACTGGAAGATGTTAGAGTAAGTACAGAACGCAAAGTCAGCAGTCACGCGATTGTCACTGACAACAGAAAAAAATGATGAAAGCTAAGAGTGATTTAGGAATCACTAACAAATGATGTTTTGTTCACACACTTTGGCAGTGTGTTCAGAGAGTAACTATAGCATGGCACAATCGAAGAGAATTACTGGCTCTAATAGAAAAAAACAGCAGCACACTTTTATCAATCATCTTCAGCCAAATACAAACTACATGACATTCAAGAGATTTCAGGATTTATTGCCCTGTAAAACATTCAAACAGCTCAACGTGGTAGCACACCCTTGAAATCCCAGAACTTTGGAGGCTGAGACAGGAGGATTGCAGGTTCTCAGCCAGCTCAACAACTTAGTGAGGCCCCCAGCAACTTAGTGAGACCTTGTTTAAAAAAAAAAATTGAGCTGGGTGCGGTGGTGCATGCTTATAATCTCAGTACTTGGGAGGCTGAGACAGGAGGATCTCAGGTTCACAACCAGCCTCAGCTACTTAATAAGGCTCTCTGCAACTTAATGGGACCCTGTTTCAAAATAAAGAATACAAAACAGGACTGGGGGTGTAGCTCGGAGGTAGATTGGCCCTGGGTTCAATCTCCAGTACCGCAAAAAAAAAAAAAAAAAAAAAAGGTGTGCTGCGGGAGTAGCTCAGAGGTATAACAATGGTTTCAATCTCTAGTACCACTCTCCCACCAAAATTTAAACAAGGTAATTGGTACTTTTTTAAAAGTTGCCTGTCTAGAAGAAGGCCTTATTGCTGTGCTTTTCTAGTAACTTCAGCAAAGGGGAACCATATTAACAATCTATGGTTGCTTAGAGAGAAGACTGATGGAACCTGCTCAAGAAGTAACCAAACTGATGTACCTCAAGAATACACCTACATATCAACTATAAAATTCTCTTTTCAGTCTGTCTTAGGAAAAAGCTTAGCTGAGTGTGCATGCAATAAAAGTTGATGAAAGTCTGGAAATTTAGAGATCAACTTCTTATATTGAGGGTCACTTATACTGCTTCTCTGGCACATTACTAGATTCAAAGTTTAAGGGCAAAGCCAGGCATGGTGGTACATAATTGTAATCCCAGTACTTGGGAGGCTGAGACTGGAGGATATGGGTTCTCGGCCAGCCTCAGCTACTTAGTGAGACCCTTTTCAAAATAAAGAATAAAAAAATAGGACTAGGGGTGTAGCTCGGAGGTAGAATGTCCCTGGGTTCATCCCCAGTACGGCAAGAGAGAGAGAGAGAGAGAGAGAGAGAATAAAGAAAAAAATACATCAGGCTAGGGGTGTAGCTCAGAGGTAGAAGGCCTCTGGGTTCCATCCTCAGTACTGCAAAAAAAAAAAAAAAAAAATTAAGGGCAAAATTTTCTTGAATAATTGTGAAAAACGACAAGCCTATGCAATATTTTTTTTATTTCTAATTTGAATCAGGGCATCTTTAAACAGTGCATAAAGCCTCAAGTTTCTGGCATTTTAATAAAATTACATCACTGAGGCAATAGCCTTTCCCTTCTCTCCATTCCCTTTTACTGTGCCTTTTTTTTTTTTTTTTTTTTTTTGGCAGTACTAAGAATTGAACTCAGGGGCTTTCTACCTCCAAGCTCCACCTTCAGCCCTATTTTTTTTTTTTTTTCTTTTTTGCGGTACTGGGGGGTTGAACTCAGGGGCATTCTACCTCTGAGCTATACCCCCAGCCCTATTTTTTATTCTTTATTTTGAAACTGGGTCTCACTAAGTTGCGGAGTGCCTCACTAGGCAGCTGAGGCTGGCCGCGAACCCAGATCCTCTGGTCTCAGCCTCCCAAATGCTGAGATTACAAGCGTGCGCCACCATGCCCGGCCTATTTTTTATTCTTTATTTTGAAACAGGGTCTCACTAAGCTGCGGAGGGCCTCACTAAGTAGCTGAGGCTGGCCACGAACCTGCCACCCTTTTATCTCAGACTCCCAAGTTCTGGGATTACAGGTGTGTGTCACCATGCCCACCTTATCATGCTATTTCTGAATGACTGTTTTTTTCCAAATAAAGAGAACTTTCCTTTCCTCTATTACTTTCTTGTTAGTACATCGATAGTCTGCTCACACTGCCCTCTACCCATGTCACCTCAAGCAAGTCTTAATCAAACGCCAGGCATACTCCTATTACAGTATGATTCTCACTCTATATAACAATGTATTGCACTGTACTGTTTCTAGTATAGAGATTAGAACATAGTCAGATATCTGCTGAATGTCAAATAAGTAAATGGATCACAATCCTCAGCATGAGCTATACTGTAATCTTTTTTTTTTTTTTTTTTTTGGTGGTACTGGGGATTGAACCCAGAGGCATTCTACCTACGAGCTACACCCCCAGCCCAATTTTATTTATTTGGAAATAGGGTCTCACTAGGTTGATGAAAGTCTCACTACTTGCTGAAGTTGTCCTCAAACCTGTGATCCTTCTATCTCAGCCTCCCAAGTACTGGGATTACAAGCATATGTCACCACACCCAGCTTACTTTAATCTTTTTAAATATTCTTTATAGGGGTCAATTTCTATGGAAATTGCTCCCATTTTAATCCATTAAGTCTCAAGTTTTCCATTCTGCAAATATTTCAACAAAATTGGCAGAGGTACATTAAAATAGGCTGAAAATTGTAATCTAGCACCTATATTACATTAATAGACATAATTAGTATAGCCTAATATAACTTATATAATTATATGGCACATTATATACTATTTTTTTTCCAGTAATAGAGATTGAACCCAGGGGCATTCTACCTCCAGGCTATGCCCCCAGTCCTATTTTTTATTCTTTATTTTGAAACAGGGTCTCACTAAGCTGCGGAGGGCCTCACTAAGTAGCTAAGGCTGGCCGTGAACCCAGATCCTCTGGTCTCAGCCTCCCAAGTACTGGTATTACAAGCATGCACCACCACGCCCAGCTTACTATTTAAGTTTTTTAGGTGTTCCACATCTGAATCGATGTAACAAAATGAGTTAATGTGTTCCCCAAAATTCACACATGTTGGAAACTTAATCCCAAATGCAACTGTGTTAAGAGGTAGGACCTTTAAGAGGTAATTAAGTCACAGGGTTCTGCCCTCAAAAATGGATTAATGTCATTATTAAATGGGTTGTTATGCCTTGTGTGCGTTCCTCATAAAAAAATGAAGCCGGGCATGGTGGTGCGCTTGTGACAAGAGGATGGCAGGTTCAAGAACAGCTTCAGCAAGTAGTGAGACTCTCATTAATCTGGCAAGACCCTGTTTCAAAAACTACAAGTAAAATAGGGCAGAGGGTTTAGCTTGAAGAGTAGTTTAATCCCCAGCACCACCACCACCATAACAAAAAGAATGAATTAGCACTCCACCCCCATCCCCTGTTCTCTTCCCCTTCTGCAGGGTGATAACAGAACAAGAAGGATCTTGCTAGATGTGGGCCCCTCAACCTTTGACTTCCCAGCATCCAGACTATAAGAAATAAATCTTGAGTTCTTTATAAATTACCCAATTTCAGGTATTTTATTATAGAAAACCAAAATGGGCTAAGAGAAAAATAACTGATAAAACTAAGGAAAAATTGGTGTTCAGAAACACAATGGTGTCAGAGACATTTGGTTGAAACTTGGGGGCAACTCTGCCTACCAAATTAGCCCTGGCAGAAAGAAACGAACTAAAAATTTCTACTAACCATTACATTTTCATCAAATGAAGTATGGAAACTGAAGGTGGTTTAATGAAATGTATCTTGACATGAATAGCTGGTCACACTTACTCTAGTTCCTAACAAAATGAGAGGAAAACACTTCCAGCTTCCCAAGAGACAAACTAAAGCCAGTCTCCAAATCCTGAAATGTGTTACGTTGCAATTTGGGGCCTAAAACAAGCAGGTACTACCCAGAACGTGCCCTTTCAGAATTTTTATTCTCATGTTGTTAGGTTCATTTGGAGCAGCTAACTATCAGCTGGCAGAGGATCCAAACTGTGATCCAACTGCTCAAAGTAATTCACATGCATCTATCTCTAAGCAACAGCTGTGAAATCTTTCTAGTATATCTAAAAATACAAAGTTCAAAACATTAAATGAATTTCATCTAACATTTAGGAGTATGACTGAACAAAACACAGTCAACTCAATTCATGTTAAAGGAGTAATGTAGCAGAAGGCAACATTCAAAATGATGATTCAATTCATAAAAAATAAAAGTGTTTATGAGCTGCATTTTATTTTATTTACTTATTTATTTATTTATTTTGCAGTACTGAACTCAGGGGCATTCTACCTCCGAGCTATACCCCCAGCCCCACTTTTTATTCTTTATTTTGAAACAGGGTCTCACTAAGTTTCAGAGTGCCTCACTAGGTAGCTGAGGCTGGCCGCGAACCGGGATCCTTCGGTCTCAGCCTCCCAAATGTTGGGATTACAAGCGTGCAGAACCATGCCCGGCTGCATTTTAATTTTATAAGTGTCCTTTTTTCCTCAAGAAACACAATGCCTGTAACTGTGCTTTGGTATCTTGGGAGTTTGTTTTGCTGTTGTTTTAGGATGGTTGGTTTTTTTGGTTCTCAAGCTTTAAATCTTGAGATTCTAGAGATTCTAGAGCTAAGCACCAGCTCTCGCAATGAACTATACCCCCTGCACTAAAGAGGAGAATACTTTTTTCTTTTTTTTTTTTTTTTTGCGGTACTGGGGATTGAACTCAGGGGCATTCTACCTCCGAGCTATACCCCCAAGCCCTATTTTTTTTATTCTTTATTTAGAAACCGAGTCTCACTAAGTTGCGAAGTTCCTCACTAGATAGCTGAGGCTGGCCGCGAACCTGGATCCTCCGGTCTCAGCCTCCCGAATGCTGGGATTACAAGCGTGCACCACCACGCCCGGCTACTTTTTTCTTAAAAAAAAAAAAAAAAATTAAGCCAGATATGGTGACACACACCTGTAATCCCAGTACTTGGGAGGCTGAGACAGGAGGATCACAAGTTGGAGGACAGCCTTAGCAAGTAGTGAGACTCTCATCAACCTAGGGAGATCCTGTTTCAAAACAAAATTAGAACAGGGCTGGGGGTGTAGCTTCAGAGGTAGAATGTCACTGGGTTTAATCCTCAGTACCACCACCAGAAAAAAAAAAAAAATTAAACCACCATAGTGGCACTTCCTGTAATCACAGTACTTGAGAGGCTTAGACAGAAGGACTGTGGTTTTGAGGCCAGTGAGCAATAATTTAGTGAGACTCTGTTTCAAAATTAAAAAAGGCTGTAGGGTACATGCAACTCAATGGTAAAGGGCCCCTGAGTCTAATCTCCATTACTACCACAAAAGAGGGGGAATATGGTTTTCTCAGTATCTTGACATAATTTCTATGTACTCCCACAACTTTTATGATCAAAAAATACTCTCCTGAAGCTGCTTTGTTTTTCTTTAGTTAACCTCATAAGCCACTTAGCTGAAAAAAGAGTCATGGTATCATTTAATACTCCATCCTGGAAGTCCCACCACTAGTGAGACAGACAGCTGTGTCTAACACACAGTACTCATCACTGAAAAACAAACAAACAAACAAAAACTCAACTCAATGTTGAGCCTGGCGTGGTGGCACACGCTTGTAATCCCAGCATTCCGGAGGCTGAGACCAAAGGATCCGGGTTCTCGGCCAGCCTCAGCTATCCAGTGAGGCACTCGGCAACTTAGTGAGACCCTGTTTCAAAATAAAAAATAGGACTAGGGGTAGAGCTCAGAGGTAGAATGCCCGAGTTCAACCCCCAGTACTGAAAAAAAAAAAAAAAACCCTCAATGTTCAGATACTTTTCTCGTCTTAAAGCCAAGGCTAAGCCTGCGAGGCAAATCCACCTGGCTGATCCCTCTACCAAATAGATCTGGCACTTCATCAGCACAGAGGCAGGAGGGCTCAACTGAGTTCAGCCTTCTCTGGTCTTCCAGATCTTTGAAATGTAAGAGTTTCTGCTAGGGCTAATGCTGCATGCCTATAATCTCAGTACCTAGGAAGCTGAGATAGAAAGATCACAGGTTCACAGCCATTCTCAGCAACTTAGCAAGGCCTCCACAACTTAGTGAGACACCATTATATAATGGGGCTGGGGGTAGAATAAAATAACTCAGAGGTAGAATGCCCCTCAATTCAATCCCCAGTACCACATACATACATACATACATACAGTAAATATATATGTACATACAGTGTGTGTATGTTTGTGTGTGTATGTGTATATATATTATATATATTATATATATATTATATATATATATATTATATATATATATATATATATGTTATAAGGGTTCCTGAAATTTCCCAAGCCTTATTACAAAACTAAGAGGACCACATATAGCTACAGGAAAACTATAAAACTTCAGGTAAATGGAAGCGAGCCTCAAAAGTACTTTTTTCAAAAAGTTTATTATTTATACTCAGCAAATTAAATTATTTAGTAACCAAAAGGACTATGAATATTATTTTTCAATTACTGTATCTAAAAAAAAGTGATTTAATTTGGGTGTTCTACCTCTGAGCTACACCCTAGCCCTATTTTTTTGGAAACAGGGTCTAACTAAATTATTGTAGCTGACTGCAAACCTATGATCCTCCTGTCTTAGCTTCCCTAGTACTAGGGTCACAGGCATATGCCACCATGCCTGGCTTAGCAGTCTCATTTCAAAAGTCACAAAATAAAAATATCATAAGAGGGTGATATAGGCACAAGTTGGGCAGCAAAGGGCTAAAATCTACTGTTTTCCTACAGTTGGGTAAGCTATTCCTCACACACAGTTGCCACCTTAATACTCCAACCTTCATACAGATGTTCAAATGAAAATTAAAATAAAACTTGTGATTCTCCTGTCTCAGCCTCCCAAGTACTGGGATTACAAGTATATACCACCACATACAACATAAAAGAAGACTTCTTAAAATTCCTTTCCTCTCTCTCCCCCTTCTTCAGTCCATACTCTTGAGAAAGACAAAAGCACTCCAGTCAAGTACTGGACATCATTCCTACCTGTGGGGCATATAATCTAAATAATCAATTATTAATATTTTTGTTCTGCCACAAAAAAAGTATTCTACCAGTGGGAAAGAATTTAAACATTAACGCCATGTTAAATCATGTTTAGTAATGGTGGTGTCTTAGAACCAGGTTAATACTAAAACAAAATATAACCCAAATTGGGAGGTACTATACAAAATAGTCTTTGATTAAAAATGTTGAGGTTAAGCCGGGCGTGGTGGCGCACGCTTGTAATCCCAGCATTTGGGAGGCTGAGACCGGAGGATCTGGGTTTGCGGCCAGCCTCAGCTACCTAGTGAGGCACTCTGCATCTTAGTGAGACTCGGTTTCAAAATAAAGAATAAAAAATAGGGCTGGGGGTGTAGCTCGGAGGTAGAATGCCCCTGAGTTCAATCCCCAGTACTGAAAAAAAAAAAAAAAAAAAAATGTTGAGGTTAAGAAAGACAGAGGAAGCTTGGCATGGTGGTGCACGATTGTAATCCCAGCATTTGGGAGGCTGAGACAGGAGGATCTGGTTCATGGCCAGCCTCAGCTACCTAGGGAGGCACTCTGCAACTTAGTGAGACCCTGTTTCAAAATAAAGAATAAAAAATAGGCTGGGGGTGTAGCTCAGGGGTAGAATGCCCCTGAGTTCAATCCCCAGTACCGCAAAAAAAAAAAGAAAGAAAGAAAGAAAGAAAGACAGAGGAACTATTCCAAATTAAAAGACACTAAATAAAAATAATGAAATAATTCAATCTAAACTGAATCCTGGATGGGAAGGAAACATTTTTTTGTTTTCCTTTTGCTACACTGGGACTAGACAAAATATTAACAGATAATGAATCCATAAAGCCTACTGAAGTACACTCTCAGATTATATTCTATTGAGATCTACATCTCAAATCAGTCTGTTTTACTTTAAGTCTTTACTCTTTAAACAGCATTTTAAATTTTTCTTCTGCTTAATTTTTTTATTTAAATTCTTATCTAGTTATATGCTTCTGTATTACTTCAATCCTCATAAAATATCCATAAAGTCAGTATTCTTCACTATGTCTTCTACCTCTGAACTGCACCTCCAGCCTTTTTTTTTTTTTTTTTTTTTTACGGTACTGGGGATTGAAGTCAGGGGCATTCTACCTCCAAGCTATACCCCCAGCCCTATTTTTTTTATTCTTTATTTGAAACAGGGTCTCACTAAGTTTCGGAGTGCCTTACTAGATAGCTGAGGCTGGCCACAAACCCGGATCCTCCGGTCTCAGCCTCCCAAATGCTGAGATTACAAGCATGCGACACCACGTCCGGCTCCAGCCTTATTTTTTATTTTGAAACAGGGTCTCACTAAGTTGCTGAGGCTGTACTCGAACCTACCATCCTCCTGTGTCAGCCTCCCAGTACTGGGATTACAGGCATGTACCACCACACCTGGCTATTTTTACTTTTTTTAAAATAAGGAAACAGCTAGCTGTAAAGAACAGAGGAGACCTACTTAAGAGCACCCAGCTGTACCTAAAACCATTTCACAGTGTTTAATGCACTAATGTTTCATGCATGAGGTAGAGATAAGGGAATTAAATTGTTGAAATTTCCATTCTTACTCAGGGTGGGGAGGAACACTTTTATAATTCCAGTACTTAGGAGGCTGAGACAGGAGGATTGAAGGTTTGTGACCAGCCTCGGCTACTTAGTGAGGCCCTCCGCAACTTAGTGAGACCCTGTTTCAAAATAAAGAATAAAAATCAGGGCTGGGCGTGTAGCTCGGAAGTGGAATGCCACTGGGTCAATCCCAAGTACCAATAAATAAATAAATAAAACAAATAAATTCATAAATGTATATAAAAATCTTTTAAAAAAGAAAAACTTGACACAAGAGTAAATGAAATAAAAAGAAAGGAAAACAAAAGGGAGGCAGGAAGTGAGAGGGAGACACAAGTGCAAGAAGGGAAAGAGAAAGGAAAAGACAAAAATATAGCCTTTATTTATTTATTTATTTATTTATTTATTTATTTATTATGGTACTGAGGATTGAACTCAGGGGCATTCTATCTCCAAGCTATACCCCCGGCCCTATTTTTTATTCTTTATTTTGAAACGAGTTCTAAGTTGTGGAGTGCCTCACTAGGTAGCTAAGGCTGGCCAAGAACCAGGATCCTCTGGTCTCAGCTTCCCAAATACTGGAATTACAAGCGTGCAACACCACACCTGGCTCCACAGACCACTTATTAATTACACAAAAGAAAAGACGGCCTTTATGATGGAGAGATCTGGTAGACACTACCTTACCAAAATAATCAAACTTATCCCAATACTGGAAAAAACTGCACAAAGAATACCAGCCTCCAGATGACGGACTAGAAAGAACCCAATACCACTTTGTAACATAACACTCCTGCCAAAAAAACGTTTTGCCTGGGTCCATTCGTGCTAAAACAATAAAGCATATCAAAGTAAGGGATATTTTACAAAGCAACCCATCTAACCTCCCTCCCCACCAAGATGCAATGTGGAAAAAGAAAAACAAAGCTGGGAATGCTGCTTAGTGATAGAGGGCTTGCCTAGTATTTCAAGGCTCTGGGTTCAATCCCGGGAAGGAAAGGTAAGTAGGCAGGCAAAGCAGGACTGTTCTGGAATCTAGATTAAAGGAGAATAAAGAGATATAAAAATTAAACATAAATGATGGGATCCTGAATGAAGGGGGCAATGGTTTAGAAGGAGAACAATATAAAGAACAATATTGGGAGATTTAAGAAAATCTGGGCACGGGCAATATATTAGATGATAACAGTATCAGAGTTTAATTTCCAGAGTATAAACTATACCGTGATGATACAGGAGAATGCCCATACTCTATTCATTTAGGGTAAAAGCACCGTGTGGAAGTAACTCTCAGTGGTACGGTAGACACACAGAAATACATATAAAATGAGCAAGAAAGAAATACTGTCGGAAGCCGAGCGTGGTGGCGCATGCTTGTAATCTCTGCATTTGGGAGGCTGAAACTGGAGGATCTGGGTTCGCGGCCAGGCTCAGCTACCTAGTGAAGCACTCCACAACTTAGTGAGACCTTGTTTAAAAATAAAGAATAAAAAATAGGGCTGGGGGTATAGCTCGGAGGTAGAATGCCCAAGTTCAATCCCCAGTACTGCAAAAAAAAAAAAAAGAAAGAAAGAAAGAAAGAAATACTGCCAGGGCTCACACCTGTAATCCCAGTACTTGGGAGACTGAGAAAAAAAGCTCACAGGTTCAAGACCAGCCTCAGCAACTTAGCAAGGCTCTCTGCAACTTAGTGAGTGCCTGTTTCAAAATAAATTTTTTTCGGGGGAGCAGTACTGGGAATTGAACCCAGAGGTATTCTATCTCCAGGCTACATATCCCCAGCTCTATTTTTATTCTTTATTTTTAAACAGGGTCTCACTAAGTTACAGAGAGCCTCACTGAGTAGCTGAAGCTGGCCACGAACCTGTGATCCTCCTGTATCAGCCTCCCAAGTACTGGGATTACAAGCATGTGCCACCACACCTGGCTTAAAAAAATATATTTTTAAAGGGCTAGGGTATGCTAGAGGTATAATGCCCCTGAGTTCAATCCTTAGTATTAAAAAACAAAGGGGGGGGGGGCCACGGGAAAGATAAAGGAAATAAAAAAGACAATAGTATAAATCAACAAAAATCTAGACCAAAAAAATAATTGAGAAGATTAACAAAGTCAAAAGCTACGTCTTAGGAAAGAATAACAGCCCAGATAAAACTCTAGACAATTTTATCAAAAAAAAAAAAAAAAAATACCCAAAGGAAACTGAAATAAGCAATGCTCCTCTCAAAAAAAAAAAAATCTAACTCCAGGATAAAACCATTCTGGGTAAATGAGTTCTACAAAGCTTTTCAGAATTAATTTATCCCTAATCTTATACAAGTTGTAAAACAACAAAGTTAAAAACAGCAAAAGCTGCCTTTTGGTTTTTGTTTTGTTATTTGCAGTACTGGGGATTGGACTCAGGGGTGTTCTATCTCCGATTTATACCCCCAGCCCTATTTTTTATTCTTTATTTTGAAACAGGGTCTCACTAAGTTGCAGAGTGCCTCACTAGGTAGCTGAGGCTGGCCGTGAACCCAGATCCTCCAGTCTCAGCCTCCCAAACGCTGGGATTACAAGCGTGCGCCACCATGCCGGGCTTGCCTATCTTTTTATCAGGTTAATGTAATCTTAAATCTAAACCAATTGACAACACTATAAAGGTATAGGTTTACAAAGTAGGAGTAAAAAAATTTAAATAAGTCAATGCAGATGGTGCTCACCTGTAATCCTAGCTACTTGGAAGGCTGAGGCAGGAGAATCAAAAGTTTCAGGTCAGTCTGGAGAACTTAGCCAGACTCTATATCAAAACAAAAATAAAAAGGGCTGATAATGTAGTTCAGTGGTACAGCACCTCTGGGTTTGATCCCCAATGTCCATCCTCCCACCAAAAAAAAAAAAAAAAAAAAAAAAACCTAAATAATAAAATACTTCCTACCTAAATCCAACATTTTTTAATCCATATTAGGGATGACAAGAAAAAACTCATGGTTATCTCAGGAGAAGCGAGTGTGGGGGTAAGGGTGGGGACAAAATCAGTACCTGTTTAGTAATTTTTAAAATCTAAACCCCAAAGTAGAAGGGAGTTTCTTAATTTAGTAAATAACAATAAAAAGACCTTTAACAAATACAAAATAATAGAGAAACTTTGGATGCATTCCACTTAAGTTAAAAAAATTTCAGGCTCTTTAGTATAGTGTGTTTGAACCCCTGGCAAACACTGTAAGAGATGAAAAAGAATTTAATATCTGGAAGGGAAGAGAGAGAACTATCACTGTTTTACCAATGACATCACTGTCTAGCTAGAAGAAACTATATAATCCACTATATCTATAAATTTAATGCAATCTTAAATTTCATTAAGATTCTTTAAAGAAAGCCAGGCGTGGTGGCATATGCTTGTAATCCCAGTACTTGGAGGCTGAGACAAGAGAATCCGGGTTGTAGCCAGCCTCAACTACTTAGTGAGGCACTCCGCAACTTAGTGAGACCCTGTTTCAAAAATAAAGAAAAAAATAGGTCTGGGGGTGTAGCTCAGAGGTAGAATGCCCCTGAGTTTAATCACCAGTACTGCAAAAAAAAAAAAAGATTCTTTAAAGAACTCAATAAACTTAACATCCAATGTAAAATATTTATGTAAAGATAAAAGTTAACCAACAACTAAATCAATTTGAAAGAGAATAAACTTAGATAATCAGATATTAAGACATTCTATGAAGAATAGCTACAAC